>JAHWGI010000360.1:355000-512500 GCA_029379305.1 Frankliniella fusca | reverse complement strand
TGTGAACGCCTTTAACCCTGGACAAAAGTGCTGTAACTTCGGACAAAATTCAGAGGAGTGCTAAATTCTTCCTATCTTAGCCGTTTTTTGAGGTATCTCAAATCCGGAAACGGCGTTGTAAAGGTGATAGTTAAAAGTGCAATTTCACTTCTTCCTGGTGGCGAAAACATAAGTCTTTTGGTACAAACATGGAAACAAATGTAATTCTATGCCACAGAACTGGACTGTCCGAAATTGTAGCACTTTTGAAAATCGTTCCGTACCAAAAAACGGTTTGACTTAAAAAATAATAATTTACGTAGTTCTGTAGCCAAAATACCAAACATTCATTCGAGAAAGGACCACCCATAGGGCAGCTCACACCTACATGAGCCCATGTTTTGGGGGGAGCTTATTTCAAATCAGCAATTTTGTTCTATATGCTTTTTTTAACTTTAAATTCCTGTGTGCTGTAAAATTTTAAAGGTACTTCAACCGACTTGACGAAATATGGTACTCTTTACAGCAAACTGTACGATGCCGTCTTCGGATTTCAAATATCTCAAAAGGTGACCGAGATAGGTTGAAATAAGCACTTCTCTGCAAACTGTCCGAAATTAGGGCACAAGTTCGAAATTAGGGCATTTGACTGTACAACAGTTGGCGTGTACGAGGTAACCCACGAACAGGAGCCCGCATGTTGCATAGAAAGCGGACGCAGATGCAGCCCGCTTCACGGTTCTGTTCGGGCCGTCAACTTGTCTGGTAAGACTGGTTTCCGATCGCCTCTCTGCTTTCGATGCTCCCCTGTCTATTGGTCTGGGGCGGACGAGCTGCAATTGCAAGACCGTTCCGCCGCAATTTTCGCCCAAATAGCAGTTCACAATTTCCCCTCATTTTCGCTGTTCTTTTTTTTTCCGCACTTCCGCCATTTAGTTTCCGGAGGTGTGCTGGTGACCGTCGTCGGCACAATGGTCCAAAACGCTCAAACTAACACTTTTGCCCAGTCCATTCCAGCCTAACCCGGCTCAAAGGCATCACCCGGCGAGGCGCGGCCCGGGCCAACGGCTCTACCCGCCAAGCCTCTCATACACACCAAAAAAAAAAAAAAAAAAAAAAAAAAAAAAAGAAAGGCCTGCCTCTGTGGTTGAAGCTGTCTCGATGAAAAATGGTGGAATGCACATCACAAAGCAGCCCGAAGAACAAAGCCGCCGACAACACTCTGTGTTTGTGAGTGAGCGTGTGTGTGTGTGTGTAAGCGCGCGTTTGTGAGGTAAGGGGTGGGGGAGAGAGACGAGGAAAGGACAGCGGCCCGAGGAGCGAGGGAGTGGGAGGAAGATGGAGGCAGGCCGGCTGAACACAGGCGTGCGCGCCTTCTTAGGACCAGCAGGGGAAGATGAAGAAGAAGCCGGGCGTGCGGGCCATCCTTCTCTCTCGCACTTGTTCTCTTTCTTCCCTCATCTCTGCATCCTCTCTCCCTTCATTCTCCTCTTCCTCCTCCCCCACCCCCTCTCCCTCTTCTTCCTCATCTTCCTCTTCCTCCTCCTCGTCCTTTGCTGCTCGTTTCGTCACGGCGCGGTGCCATGCTGCGCCGAGTGGGGCGTGCATTGCGTGATGCACCACATGCAACCGCATGGAACACCTCAGCCGAGGGGAACGCACTCTGTAGTTCGATCTAATGCTTCAGGTAGCTCACACCGAGTTCCCGGACCAAAAGGGATCGCGATTACGGAATGAGCGTTGACAGGTTGACACTATGAACGCAGTGCCTTATGACGACGGGCGCCGTACTTTTACTATAACAGATGCGAAGTGTCTTATAGCAAGTCAGTCGCAGTCTCTAGAGAGAAGACGCCAGACCCATCAACAACTGCGGGGGAGGGGGGGGGCGAGGCGGCGGCCCCTCACTGCCTCTAAGGTGTCCCCAGCCCCAGAAACCTCGGCGCGGGGCGGCGTCGTGCGTGATGGAGCCGCGGCGGCTTCGTGCCTCGGGCGGGGCGGGGCGGGGCGGGGCGGGGCGGGGCGGGGCGGGGCGGGGCGGGGTGGGGCGGTGCCGCCGGTGCAAGGCTCTCTAGATCGGCGCGGCGGGGCGCGGCGGCCCGATCCCTGTGTGCCTGTGAGGCTCGCCGCCAGCCGCCCGCCACCCCACCGGCCGACAGAACCAGTTTCCACATGAAAGGTGCCGCCGCTGCGGGGCGGGGCGGGGCGGGGCGGGGCGGGGCGGGGCGGGGCGGGGCGGGGCGGAGCGGGGCGCGCTGCCCATGGCCGTGCCGCGCCCGCAGATAGCCGCGCCGGGGCCTGGCCTGCGCTGCCCCGGCCTCTCTGCCGACCGTCTCTCCGCCGCGGCCTGCGGGGCGGGGCGGGGCCTCTCTGACGCGGGGCTACCTTCTCTGCGCGAGGCGAGTAGAGGCACCCGGACTGCCTCGCCGTCGAGGGCCCTGCGCCCCGCGCTGCGCCGCTCTGGTGCTGGCAGCGCCGCACCCCGCCCCGCCCCGCCCCGGGCCGCCCCGCCTCGCCCCGCCTCGCCCCGCCCCGCCCCGGGCCGTCCCAGCCGAGCCCAGGCCCCGCGGCCCGTAATCACCATTATAATACTGCAATAAAAGAACACGCCGGGCGCGGCGCGCTGAGTAGAGCCCCGCGCTACGCCACGCCGCGCCACGCCGCGCCACGCCGCGCCACGCCGCCGCGGCCGGACGTTAGAAGGACGGGACGGGTTTCGAATGGAGGGAGGAGAGACAGACGCATAGATGGAGAGAAAGACGAGGCGAGGCGAGGCGAGTCAGGTGCCTCGCTCTCCGCCGCTCTCCGCGCACCGCGGGGTGCAGGAGATGGGCCGAGGAGAACTCTTTTGAATCCCAAGATAACTCGGACTATTCTAGCCGTATCTCGACGGGTGCGCGGAAGCGTTAGAGGCCGTCACCGAGGGGTACCTCACCTCTTCCAATCAGTGTTCGCCCTGAGCTTCAATCATTTTCCAATCACTTTCCAGTCACATCATTTTTCAACAAAAATCTACTTTGTACGTCTTGAAATTGCAAAATATCGAACAGGCTATTCCGGTGGATGGAAAAGAAGAAGTCAAGAACTGCAAAAACGGATCCGGAGAAGGTTGAATTAGTTGCAGAGTTTGAGAAATCGGGTCAAAAATGGACGATTTCTCATACTTGGAAACCAATCTGGCCTGCACTTCTTGACTTTTGCTTTTCCATACACCGGAATAGCCTGTTGGTGCAAATATTTTATTTTTTCATTATTTTTATTTTTTTAAAGTTTGTTCAAATTTTCCTTCCAATCACAATACAACCCTCCAATCAGTGTACACCCATTTAAAGAGTGAGGTACTCCTCGGCCGTTGGCCCCGCCTCGGTAGCGCCCGTTGGGCTTGAGCTGAAGTGGCGCGGCGCTGTGGCGCGTCTCAGCGTTGCGTCCAGTCGCATTGTGTTCCGGTCTCGTGAGTCCGTCCCGCCCCGCCCCACCCCGCCCCGCCCCGCCCCGCCCCGCCCCGCCCCGCCCCGCCCCGCCCCGCCCCGCCCCGCCCCGCCCCGCCCCGCCCCGCCCCGCCCCGCCCCGCCCGCCGGCGCCCTGTCCGCCCTGTACCGAGGGCCTCGTCGCCGCCGCGCCGGCTTGTCTTGTAGTGTCCTGAAGAAGAAGGATTACATGTTGCGCTGGTTGTTTTTGTTGCAGTGCTTCAGCAAGACAGCAATGATGGCCGGTCGGACACGGAGGAGCTGCTCCGGGCGCGTCCAGGACATCCTCAGCCCCAGGACTCCCGCGCGCCCAGCCCCGCGCCCAGCCCCGCGCCCTGCAGCGCTGCTGCCCCGCAGCCCCCGCAGCCCCCGCAGCCCGCGCAGCCCGGTGTCCGGGACAGGGAGCGGACTCCCAGTCAGGAGCGCGCCGCGCGCCGAGAGCGCCTGCCCAGCCCGGAGCGGCCCGCCCGCGCCAAGGAGCAGGCGAACGAGGCCGGTACTCAGGACGCTCCACAGCCCGGCGCCGGCACCGGCACCGGCACCACCAACAGACACCTCAACTTCGAGGAGTTTGAGTGCGACGTGTCGGTGGAGGGCGGCGTGGACGAGGCGGGGCAGGAGCGCCAGGAGTTTTCATTCACTCTGTATGATTTCGACGGCCACGGCAAGATCACGAAGGACGTGAGTATGACTTGCGAACTCGGGAGTAGCTACCTAGGGTTGAATTTTCCTAGAATTTTCGCATACTTGTTGGGAAAATGTTACGAATGAGAATTCACACTCCTAATAGACTCTTTCAACATTAGCGAAGTGAAGAAAAGCGAAGAACAACATACCGGAAACAGTTGCTTTTCATAACCCAGACGTTCGTGAAAACTTAAATAAAATGTAAACAATATCAAAATGATTCGACCTACATTTTATTTAAGTGTTTTGGGCACATTTGGGTGATAAAAAGTAACTGTTTCCGGTCTGTAGTTCTTCACCTTGTTCTTCACTTCGCCAATGCTGAAAGGGTCTATTGTGTGCGACATTCGCGCGCACTCACACTTGGGTGCTCAGCGTAAGAAAAACTTTTTCGTAATCGTAATTCAAACCGCACCGTCTGTTCTGCAGGATATCACCGGGCTGGTGAGCACCATCTACGACACGCTCGGGGCGTCCATCAAGGTGCCGCACTACGGGAGCAAGACCATCAAGGTGAAGCTGACCGTGTCGCCGGACAAGCGCGCCGCCATGGGCTCGCCGGGCGTGCAGGGTGCCGGCAATCCTACGTACGTCAACGGCGTGCCCGACCGGGTCGCGGCGGAGCACGCCGACGACGAGCCGGTGACCACACAGCCCACCCGCGTCCGCTTCAAGCGTGACCTCAACGTGACCATCCAGGAGAGGCGGCCGCCGCGGCCCCGACGAACTTCCAGCGCCAGTGTGCGGCGGAGGCCGTCAGCGGCCTCGGCGCCGCCTCCACCACCGCCACCACCACCACCACCACCGCCTCAGCGGGAGCGGGAGCCCAGCGAGGACAGGTGCGTACCGTGACCTGAGCCGCCCGAAGCAAAACTAGAACCCCACCCTACGAAGGGTCGGCACCAGGCGATGACAATTCCATTCCCGGACTTAGGTCACTCAGGTGTTCCTCTCTCTCTCTCTCCGCAGGGGATACATGGTTCACAGCTGCAGCAGCAGCTGCCGTAGCGGCGCGGGCAGCGAGGGCGGCGACGCCGAGGTCGACGGCTCCGCCGAGGAGGACGACATTGAGGACGAGGACGACGAGGACGTTCCTCGGCGTGCGTACCCAGCCACAGGGCTGTCCACGGCCAGCGTGGCCGCCGCGGCCGTGGCCACTGTTGCGAGTGCGGCCGCCAACGTCGGGGCGAGCGGTTGTCAGTCGCCGCACACCAAGAAGCGCTCCTCCAGCATGCAGCGCCAGGAGCTGCTGCAGATCATCCAGGCCAACATGGAGAAGATGGCCAAGTCAGTACCGTCCCTACCTGCCTTATAAATAGAGGCTTGCAAATAACCTGAGGTGTTCACTGGTTAAATAAATGTATAGCACTTATCATGTGTGTAGGTTTTGGCAGGGGCGTCAGAACGAATTTCAGTTGGCCATCCTTTACAAGACTTTTGGCGCCCCACCCCCTCTCTCCCTTAAAGTAATCACGTACAGTCAAGTGCCCTAATTTCGGACGAATTGAGCGGTTTTTCCTTTCTTACGTGTAGGCATGATGAAATATGAAAAATCTGTTGCGATTGGAAAAACTATGGCTCCGGACACGTCGGATGACACTCATGCCGAATTTCTATCTAAATGTGTGTAGCTACAGCAGCCTTCGAGAGAGTGTCCGAAATTAGGGACGAAAGTGCCCTAACTTCGGACACGTGCTCTAAATGGCTAGTTTCGCTGTAGAATGAAATTTCATGGAAACGTTTTTAGTTGCAAATTTAATTTTAAATAATTTTGTTTTTATGGTCTGCAACGATATCTGTACTAGTTTAGGCTCTAAAGCCCTACAAAGGAAACAACTTAAGCACACTATTTCTCCTAAACTAGCAGAGATATCGTTGGAAACTATAGAACAAATCTTATTTAAAATTAAATTTGAAACAAAAAACATTTTCATAAAATTTCTGTAGGACACACACTAAAAATCTCCATGTATTTGGCCCATAAGAAAAAGTGTCCGAAATTGTAGCACTTTCAAAAATCGTCCCGTACCAAAAAACGGTTTGACTTACAAAATAAATTTTTACGTAGTTCTGTAGCCAAAATACCATACATTCATTCGTTAAAGGACCAACCATGGGGCAGCTCACACCTTCATGAGCTCCGGTTTCTGGGGGAGCTTATTTCACAACAGCAATTTTGTTCTATATGCTTTTTTTAACTTTAAATTCCTGTGTGCTGTAAAACTGTAAAGGTACTTCAACCGACTTGACGAAATATGGTACTCTACTCTGCAAACTTTACGATGCCGTTTCCGGATTTTGAATATCTCAAAAGGTGGCCGAGGTAGGTTGAAATAAGCACTTCTCTGCAAATTGTCCGAAACTAGGGCACAAGTCCGAAAATAGGGCACTTGACTGTATTCGGAAAAAATGTACTTTTGGTAATAATACAAGGAAACTGGATATGATTAAACAAACGCAAGCGCAAAAAGATGGCCTTGCAGCGAGTTTCGGATCAGGTTGTGTACACAAATATTGCGAGCGAAGCGAGCCAAAAAAAAAAGGGGCATTCAGGGCGCAAAAATTTCTGTTACGGCGCCAAAACGTGCCTCCCATAACGACAAAATGCGGCCAGGGCGCACTTTACGCCCTTATTTGCACATGTTTTGGCGCCCTTGCGGGACGAATTTGGCGCTCCTTCGGGGTGCTCAGGCCCCCCCCCCCCCGTTCCTACGCCCCTGGGTTTTAGACATTTTACAAGTGTACAGCTGACTATACATTTGGGTTCGCATAGTATCCGTATGCTTTGACATGCGAAGCCTCATTCAACTGCTTACTTCTAGACATCATGAAATGTTTAACATCTTTACAATTACAATGTGCACAGATGTTAGGCTTGTTGTCACGTTTAGTTCCTACTGTACCGGGTGTTTCTTTGAATGCGTAAAGGCGTCCCCACAATGGCAATGGACCTTTTTTCCGAGGTGATAGCTCCTGCGAGACACTGGGTAGGCCGACCCGCCAAACACGTGTGTGAAGGTGGTGGCCTACCCAGAGACCGCAAGAGCACGGGGTGTGGAAATAAAAGTCTTGGCACCCACATTTTTATTGCGTCGTCGTCTCTCAATGAGTTCATTGTGGGGGCACCCTAACAGTGTTGTGGGTTTGCCTACCCCATTCGCCCGTACGGCGCCATGGCCCCTGAGGCGCGGGTGAGCGTGCAATCCCACAACACTGTTGCGCATTTATAGAAACACCCGGTACACCATATCGTGCCTAGAAGTGCAAACAAAACAACATGATGTATAATAAAAACTAATCGACTTTGAATCTTTTGTACCCCATGCAGTTCAAACCAAGACAGAAAACTTACCGTCTAAGAATCCCCAAAATAAAACAAAACTTTAAGAAAATTTATAGGAAATTTGGAAAAGACTTAGAGAAATTTCAGAAAAAGTCATGTCATCTGAACACGAAATGTCGGACTTTACTGACGCTCTGTGCTTGCTCCCACCAGGAAGTCATGCGGCGAGAAGACGGGCTTGGAGGAGAGGCGGCACAGCCACAGCGGCGTGCACCCGCACCGCCACCGCCACCGGCAGAAGCAGAAGGCTGCGCCACCCATGTCGCTTTCCGCGTCCAACTCGCCACAACGCATTTACGACTACGCCACCACCCCGCACTACGTGAACCTGGCCGACAAGGGGGACAACTCCACCGGGGACGCGGACACGTACCGATACGTGGTCTGCACGCCCCCCAAGCACCAGCCCATGTACCACAATGTGGTGAGTATCTCACATCATTTCTATGTAATATGTTTGTGTGTATGACAGCAGTGTACTGTGAAAGTATCTCAGGTCGTGTATTGCTAAATTCTCTTTGTGCACACGAAGTTTTACTTAAGTATTCAAAATTCCTCGTAAATATGTCTGAAATTTAGCTCACACAAGGCATGAGCAGGGATTATGTGCGCTTTGTATGAAAAAGTTCATGGAAATTCTGCTGTGCTGCAATCGCTGCAATGCCTTTTTCTTGATCGATCGGCTGATTTTGATCTTGTCTCTTTTTCCCCAACAGCCATGTCGGGACCGCGGGCACAATCGGTCTCGGTCGCATGACTTGACCGCCAACACCCACGCGCACCAGCACAGTCACAACCATAGCCATAGCCACAACCCCGCTGCGCCCCTGTTCCGCTACACACTGCTCCAGGAGGACAACGCGAGCAGTGTGCAGGCGTTCAACGTGAGACCAGCCAAGTCGCCGGCGGCCAACCGGAGGAGCCGGCCACCCCCGCCGCTGCTGCCGGCCGCAGCCGCCGGACACACCTCATCGCCCCACCACCTCAAGCACCGCAACAGGGAGCAGGACCAGGCGAGAGCCATGGCTCAGGTACGGCGCCTCGTCTTTAACAACTGTCCCCTCGAAGGTCGAATGTTGTGTCGTTTCGGAACAAGTTTCAGAACGAACTTAGATGCCCAGAGTCTTTTCGTTACGACGCTGCTAAATTAATTAAATTCAATTTGGTTACGGTGCAAGGAATAGTTTCTGCGGTTTTTAGGTGCTCCCACAATGAACTCATCGGGAGGTGACGGTACGAAATTTTGGGTACCGGGAATGTAATTCCTGCTTCCCCCTGAGCTTGAGCTCTCCGGGTAGGCCGCCACCTTCACTCGAGTGCTTGGCGGGTTGGCCTATCCAGTTTGTCGCAGGCGCTCCGCCTCGGTAACGACCGTTGTGGGGGCGCCATTTCAGTGCGTGTGGTTTGGCTAATAGCTCTTGAATCTAAAATGAAAGATATTAGGAATAACTCCTGGGCCATGTAGGTAATATGTAAGTTACTGCGAAATGTTTAAAAGTTGTAAGCACTGGTACAAAACTTAGTATAATTGTATGTATTGCCATTTTGGTAGTGAAGATGCGACGAAATTACACCCTACCACATAGAAAAGGGAAAGAACGAGCTGCTTTTCTTTATTTTAAATGTGATTGATAATTTTTGCGACTTGTTTAACTTTGCCATCAGGTTGTACAATGGCTGGAACAGGAGTTCTCAGCCTCCCTCAACACGAGGACGACTGCTGGTGTGCAGGAGGTCCTTATCAACGCTAAGGCCCACCGTATCAAGAGTAAATCAGCAGCCTTCACATCTCCGACAGATCCACCTCCAGCTCAATCGTCGACAGCTAACCCAGCACCTCACGTCGCTGGTAATACACCTCGACCAACGACGCAGGATGAGGAGCCAGCTTCATCAGCAGGTGGGGGTGGTGTAAAGCAGCATGAACATCATCATGTCCATGAACATATTCACCACCATTACCACCACTATCAAGAGACACCCCCTGTATTAGTGTAGGCTTGAGAATTGGTATCCCCAAATTTTGCTTAACATTCCAAAAGTTTACCTGAAAAGAGTTTCCTGAAGCCCATTCTCAAAGGTATTAGTTCCGAACTGAGTTTGTTGAACCACAGGGATTCTTATTGACTGCCTGGTGTATAATTGTAATTTCCTGTTTCAAATCATTTGTACAATATTGAAAGCCCTAATTGTAAGTTATTGCCATTTATGATTGACACACTTTAAGTGTTATTTTATATCTAATTTTATGTGTTCATATTGAACTTTCTAAAGTTCCTAGCCTGCTCAATAGGTGAGCCTTTTGTACTGAACTACATTTTCTCTCCCACCTCTGTTCAGTTCTGTGGGAAAGTTAAGTTTTGCCCCTATCTTATCATCCCATTTTTTAATGTATAGTTTTTTCTGTAAATTATTTTTTTCCCAACATCTCATTATCATTCATTTAGTTTCATAGTTTTACCATTTTAATTCATGCTCAATGAATTTTATAGATACCCTTTTCATTATTATTGTTGCTTTGGTCATTTGATTGATTGTCATTTTCATTGTTAATATCTTGCTTTTGTGATCTTCCAATATAAAGTACAGTCATTTGATTGCAACAGTGGTTAATGTGACCTCCTAGTCTTTTTTTTAAAAATAATTTATGTACATTGTCCCTTACATTTGAATGAATTATAAATCATTATATGACTCCTTCCTGTTTATTTAATATTATAGACCTTGCTGACTTTTTTCTTTTCTTATTAATTAGTTCTCACTATTTACATTTAATACCAATGTAAACCAATGATTTCTACCAAGCAATATGTTTTAATAGATTTATAGTTAATTTTAGATGTAAAATGTTAATTTCCAAGGTACTATTGTGACTGAGTCTTTGACTGGAGTATTGTTTTGGATGTGTTAACCATCTTCAAATGTAACACCCCTCCTGTTTCATTGAAATACTTGTTCTATGGCTTGACATATATTTTAAAGGAACATATTGCTATTTGATCATAATTTTTTCCTAGCTGGAAAATCATTCCAAAGCATACCTTGCATTGAAACCATGACCATTAAATCGCCTTATAAAATTACCAAATGAATTTCCTGTGATGATATAGGGTAAATGTTTGCTATGCAATTTTTAGACTTGAAATAAAAGCAAAAATTAAATGTCTGATTAAATGTCTTACTAAGAAATGTAACTGTGTAACCTGTGCTCATTTCTCTTTCAAAGTTTTGTTACATATTTTATCTCATATTTTTTTTGCTGTTTAAAAATTCACTGAATCATTGTGCATTACTTCTGTTGAAGTAAACTCAGCAGTGGACTCTTTATCTTGTTCATATTGTAAGTATTAATCGATAACTGCCATTGACTGTCCTATAAAGTATTACATAATGTGACAAGCTACTCTTTTGGTATTACTGTATATGTGCCACACTCACTCTAAACCTTTTAAGAATGATTGCATCGTGGCATATGATTGTGTATTTTCTTTTGTCAATTTACATTGTTTTAAAAGTACTGTTATTTTGTTATTGGAAGACTTGTTACATTTGATATCTTGATGTTAATTACTGGATTCATGTATTACCTGAGAGAGGAGTGTGTGTGTATGTGTCAGCATGAGTGAATGCCTGTTTACAGAATAAGAGAAAAGATGTTATAGATCTGTATATATGTTGTGTGATTTAAAGGAGTACATGATGTTCTCTACAGTGTAGAGCCTGCAAAACAGGTATTTGGGTGTGAATTGAGTATATCTTGTTAACAGATTGTTCTATGAGCAGAAGTGTTGTTGTTTATTGTTAACATTCCCATTCTTGGGATAAATCACACTCAATGTGAATGGAATTGAAAGTGAGCTTGTTCATTGACTGTTTGACTCATTGTCATTTATCTCATTGTTTATAAACTGCAAAGTAACAAATTTTGCTAATAAATTTGATTTGTGAAAATGAAATGGGAATATTCCCTATACATTTCCATATAACTCTCCCAAGTATCAAAGATTAGTCATGAATATGTCAATAAGAAGTCACATTTTTGTCAAGAAGTTAAGCTGCCAAGACATTTTCCATCTTCTAGAAAATTACTTCTCTTTGATGGCAGAACATCACAGCAACCATACACTGGAAATCCAAGTGTACGAATGTCGCACACTTGTAGGTGTGTGAATGTTCATTCGCACACTTGGGGGTGCAACATTTTGACTACAACTTAAAATGTAACTTCTGAGGTCAGCATCATCTCCGGCGTCAAATTTCCTTTCAAACGAGCTCGCATGTGATAGGGTTGCGATTTATATTGAAGTGGGTATGTTCATCAAATCAAATGTCTGAAGTTGTATTTAGGGGCGTGTCCATGGTAAAGTAACATGAACAACTTGCCTTCTCCGGAGGCAAGATGGCGGCGCGTAGCGCGGACCCATAACAAGCAGAAAGCTTCATCGTGGAACATCGTTAGAAATGCATTTATATGACTTCAAATTTGCTGACACATATTTTAAAATAACTTCAAACAGTTGTTGATTCTCAACCCTATCACATGCGAGCTCGTTTGAAAGGAAATTTTACGCCGAAGATGATGCTGACCTCAGAAGTTATATTTTAAGTGGTAGTCAAAAAGTTGCACCCCCAAGTGTACGAATGAACATTCACACACCTAACAAGTGTACGACATTCGTACACTTGGATTTCCAGTGTACGAAAGTCTTAAAAACAAATATTCTTGACAGAGTTTGCTGTGTCATTGTTCCATGCTTGTTTATTTTTCATTTATTTCCATCCACTCATCACGTCAGTATTGCTGGCTCCAGATGCCATTTGAGACCACATGATTTTTAGAGGGTGGGTATTTTTGCTAGACGCCCATGGACGCCCAACTTAGCATGCCCTTTTGCTTGAAGCCCAGGTCTCTCGCATGGAACATGAAAATTTCAACCATCAAACTCCCACCAACCATCAGATCTTTACTTCCACTTATTCTTCTTTTTTGGCTGAGCTCCCTCTAACTTTAACTCTATCTCTATCTCTATCTTGCGAAGCCTCATAGGCAGGCGAGAGGGGGACACCCTGAGCGGCGAGCGGAGCGTTCACTCAGGGTAGGGCCAACACAACAAACAGAATGGACGAATTTCTGTGAAAGGGATTGAATCAGATGTTAATGTTCTGTCACGTCACGTAGCTCATGGCAATAAATAATTGAAAAGACATCTATTTTTTCAGTGAATAACACATTTCGACCAAGTACATAGTTTAAAAAAGAACAGCACATCCTCTTTTTGTGATGTTGGCTAATGTGGGCGCGCTCGTAACGTATGAGAAATAGCGATGGCAAATTCAGATTCAATCACAACAAACAAACACAAATCCTCACACAAACAGAACAGCTGGCAAAAAAAAACGCAATACCCTCGCTACAGAACAACTGTGACGCAAAAGTGGGAACTCGAGCTCAGCCTTAAGTGTTAACTTTACCTAGTCTTAGTTGAAATGAGCGCCAAATCACCAGCAAAAACAAATGTAGACGACTAACTTCTCATACTGGCTTGAGTATTATTTAGGAAATCCATGACAGTTCTTCGATTGGTAATTTGCCATGAAATGTAGTGGGTCTTTTCTTTTCAAAAGTTCTGTCAATGTCAATGGTTATTTTTATCACTGCTGCATTTCTTATCAGTTTTGTTGTGGTTTGTTTTTTTTTTCTTTTCGTTTTTTTGGTAAAAGTTCTGGTGAAACGTGTTGTAGAATTTGTCATAGTGCTCTAACTGCACTGTAGTCGTGAAAAAGTTTGCATGGTCTATCCTGTGATGCTCAGCTGTTGTACTTTCTGAGGAAAAAAAAAAGTTTTCTGCAAGGCAAGCATGTTTTGTCAAACATTGTAAACATTCGATTGAGAGTGGAACTCGTTATTTCTTATCTACACTGGAGAAATTATAATATCTAGGGTGAAGTGTGATGGCTGTGGCGTTTCAGGGTATAAGAATGAAACTTCAGTGATTGGTAAGTCTTTTAGGTGACCGTGACTGCACTAAATAGGTCTGCTAGATTTCGACGTAGTACTTTTCGTAATTCACAATTATTTCATCTACGTGTTGAAGAATCAACTTTGTTCAGCTGTTCGTTCAGTTCGCGATAATTTTCGATGTGGTTAAGGAAACATCTCGATCTCATGTCATTTGAAATCATTCTAGATTGGTTTCAAGGTCCAATTGTTTTGGTTGTCATTTAACCCGAGAGTTCTCTCATTCTTTGTTTTGGTAAGGTTTTCCAATATTTACTCTTCACTGCTCTTCACTGATATGCTCTTTTAACGCCTAAATTTGAATGTATGACATTGTGATGAATCTGCTAGAAGCAGTGACGTTGTAAAATCATTCATGTGCTGTCAAGAGAATAAAGCATGTTTCCCACATTCAATTTATATCTCATTAAGATTTTCTTAGTGGTCGCTTTTTATTTCCAGATTATGTGTCAAAAATCTACCAGAATCACAATGTTTACAACCTGTAGTGTTTCCTTTCATCTCTTACTATCTGTTCTTCTTGGTAAGTCGAGAATCAAGTCACGTGCATGTCATATTTTCCTCATTATTATTATTTATTTTTTTTACTTTGAATTTTTAATTTTTCTGCAGCACATGTGAATGGTGGATTTGCATCTACTTGTAACGGAATCTTGAAAAATTGGGAGGGAACAATCAACAGCCCTAATTATCCTCAACCTTACCCTAACGCCACAAGTTGCACATGGTATCTATTTCCACCTGCTGACCATGTTCAGTCATTGACTATTGTGTAAGTTAATTTATCCAAATATCTATGACACTCTTGCTCTTGACTGTATTATCTCTTAAACATATGAATCCACAAATTTTCAGAATTCAAGATTTGGAAATGGAGCAAGGTTTGAAATGTCTCATGGAAACTTATGGCCCATGTTGTACGCATAGTTGGCTCTCTGTGCCATTTAATGATGTAGGACGCCCGACCTCAAACATGCAGCTATGTGGTCACAATGAAACCATAAGACAAAGAGTATTTACTGTAGTTAATCCAGGGAAAAGTGTTCATATTAAGTTCCATTCGGTTGGGAACCACTTTTCAAGACGAGGTTTTCAACTTCACTATTCATTTAGTAAGTTTTTGTTATTGAAATTTCTGTGTACATAGCAGCTCTTTACTTATCACATTTCTTTCCCTGCTCTCTTAGGCCCAAGGATTGGATGTGCAGAAGGTCAAATTAGATGCGATAATGGAAAGTGTGTTCTTCCTATGTGGCGTTGTGATGGTATTGCGCAGTGCCAAGATGGTGCTGATGAGGCTAACTGCCCCAAGAGCCATTGTCGGAATCCTCATGATGTGGAATGTGGTCCATTAGACTTTGGATGTTTCAACAATCACACTCAGCGATGTGATGGTCACCGTGACTGTCGGTTGTCTGGTTTAGATGAAGATGGTTGTCGGGAGTGCAACAAAGGCTCATTGCCATGCTATACACGTGGATGTTATCTTGTGTCTCAGACTTGTGATGGTGTTCCTGATTGCCGAGACTATACAGATGAAGCAGATTGTGGTAAGTTGAAGTTCAGCAGAGGTGTGCAAGAAAAACTTATGTATCATAAATCAAAAATAAAGTTTTAAATTGTTTTTTCAGGTGTTTGTCCCCATGGTCAAGTTGAATGTGGTTCGCAAGCAGGAAAATGTTACTCCCCTTATTTGGACCGATGTAATGGTGTTTTGGATTGTCCTCTTGGGGAAGATGAAATGGACTGTGGTAATACTTAAATCTGTTTAAATTTTTGTATTAGCCTTGAAAACATTTTTTGTCCTAATAATTGTTTTCTTTTTTTCACTTCAGAGCCGAATTGCAAAGATGCTATAGCCTGTGCCAATGGACGTGGTTGTTTCCGTCCATCTGAGCGATGTAATTATGTTGAAGATTGTGATGATGGTTCAGATGAAATGCACTGCAAGCATGACTTTACTATCAGAGACACATTTGGTTGTGGGTCTGGAGGCACCATTGCTGAAAGACTGTGGTGTGACGGTGTGGATGACTGTGGGGATGGCAGTGATGAGCAGGGTTGTATTAGGGTATGTTCTTAATTACCTTGCATCATTACTTCTTAATTTTAGTTTATCACTGATACTTGCATTTTTTAATATTTTTTTGGTGTGTCTGTGTACACAACAGAACTCTGTGATTACTGCTGCAATCATGGGTTCCTTATTATGTGGTCTACTATTGGTAATAGCTGTTGGATGCACCTGCCGCTTATATAGCCTGAGCCTGAAAGGTATTGGGGGTGGAAGTGGTTCAAGCGATTCTCAACATCAGAATACGACTGCTGTGTCACAGACAGGATTGGGTTCTTCTAGGTTGGTTCAATCAGCTGTTTACAAAAGAGCATTAATTTATAACAACCTAGATCTATTTTCAATGAACATCTTTTTCTTTCTAAGGTCATGTGCATTGCCCCCAATGACAAGCTTCCCAGAGGATGAAGAGTTTTATTTCCGTGAACCTCCACCAGCGTACTCTGTTGCTGTTGGAGAAGCCCCCCCTCCTGCTTGTGTTTATCCGTTCTCTATTAATTCTATAAACCCCAATGGCACCCAACCAAGAGTTCATAATGGTATATACATTTTTAAAAGTAAACATCAACTGCTTCATGGTGGACATTTTGAGAATTTCTGAAAACCTGTTTCCTACTTTTCAAGGTCACGATCGCAGTCGGAGATCGCGTCGACACAGCTCCAGCCGCCGCAGCACACGGGTATCTGGACCACCTCAGCTGCCTCCAGAACTCCCTCCACTTCCACCCTACTCACCAGTCCCTCAAAGTGCTCTGCCCCCTTACATCCCATCGACTGCAGAGCAGTCAGAGGTCGCCCAATCATCAACCTCTTCTCCCCAATTCTCTGCTCCACCCACTGTCAAGGTAAGTAATGTTACATTCCCTTTTTAAAATAGGCGATTTTTACAATACTGTATCCATATTCTCGGTATATGTGAAGAGAACGAGTATTGTGTTCAAAACTTGGTTTTGTTAGTGACTAGTTGAACTCAGAAACCGCAAAAGTACACCTTACGCTTGAATATTCAATTTAAAGCGTAAAACATGATCTTTCTTCCTTAAACGATGTATTTTCTACTGAGTAAATCACGTTTGAAAATGTCCACTTTTACAGCGTTCAAACCTATTCTTGTTACTTAAATTTCTCACATAAAACATGTCAATCTTCAACATACAGTATTTACACTTGAAAACATATCTTTCAGCTTTGATAAACATTTCTTTTCCCCTGATGTAATGAGATAAAATTTATACTTTTCCTGTAAATGAAAGTTCTTTCAGACCCTTCAACTTTTGTATTGAGAAAGTGGGTGCCGACACATTCAAATCGATATTTCGGTAATTTCGAAACGGCGCTGAACGCCAACTATAGCCAACAATTAAAAACCTGTCGGACTTCTCCCTCAGTTTAATGTCTGTGGAATTATGAAATTTCGGCAAGTTTATGTTTTAACATACTTGTACACTCAACAAAACCAGTTTTGATACACATTCTATTTGTCAAGAATGAGTTTCCAAACATTTTATATTTAGCCTGATGTCTTTGCTTCTTGTTCTTCTTGTGTACTACATTGAGAACTGAATGTGTTTCTGGTCTGCAGGTGATTGAGTCACTTTTGCGGGCAATCAACAGTGATAGTGAAACCATTGCAGAAGAAGCAGGCTCAGATGTTGCAGCTCTTCTGGAAACACCCCCTGCATCACCATCACCTTCACCAACACCCTCTGTGTCTTCAAGCCAAGAAAGCATAGCATAAGTTTTCCCTAGTCATCCAATCAGTGAATGCTGCAATCTTTCTGGGTGGTTATATGGCCAATATGATAAAAAGCTGTGGTTTTGTTTGCTTTTGAATTTCAGATGATATGTTAACACATGCTTTTTGAATGCTATTGAACCCAATGTCAAGTCTCCGTTACTCAATTCTTTTTAAAACTTTTAGAGCTTACTTGATAAATACTCTTAGCGTTTAATGGTAACAAGACAATTTGTAAAACAAAGAGTTGTGGGAAATGAGTGGGCTTTATTTAATATGTTACTCTGTTGCCATTTGAATCTTATTTTATATGTATTCTTAATTTTATTTCTTGTTGTATTTTACCCCATATAAGAAAGCCTCATATGTTCCTGGCAAGTTACCTTATTGTTTACAATTTATCTTGAAATGATGCCCTTACAGATGACAAGTGAAGAAGGATTGAACACAATTTTCCAAGCTTTTGCCTCCTTTGAAACTTTATGTTTATACCATGTCTTATTTCTCTTTATTGGTTTATGTGCTTAGGATTTTACTGTACAGTATCTTTACTTAAATATCATCTCACATTTATTTTATGACAAAATGACTGTCATGTGAGATTTAGACCGTCCTTATTATTTTCTTTGACCTGTTAATCTCAGTTTTATGATTCTGCATGTTTCTATTTGGGAAATGAAATATCAATGCAGTTATTTATAGGCATGGAACTTTTGGAAACTGTTTGGGTGTGTGCTTAAAACTTTCCTTCTGAATCACTAGTAGTCATTTTATGAATTTCTATAATTTGTCCATTAATTTAAAAGCATCCTATATCTTTTTATGGACTGATTTTAAGGTCAACGCAGCAGGAATCCCTGATAAAATGTGTAATTTTTTATTGTCTACAGGAATATGAATCTTCTAGTTTCAGTCCACTATGTTGTCTGATTTAAAGAGCGCTTTAGCTTGATAATAAATTTTTAATAAGAATATCTTATGCTATGCCATACCTTTCACTGTCAGAGGTAAATGATTTGCAAAATGTGTGTTGTTGTAGCAGTAGGAAAATTTTCAGTGTCATGTTCCAAGTGAATGTGTTGTTCACTAGTCTTTCTACAATCTTTTTCCTCCTGAACACCAATCACTAATGTTTTGTTGTTTCCCCTTCTAATAGATACATAACATTGTTTTTGAGAAGATTTATTTTGTTTTTAAGGAGTTTCTATTATAACCGATGTTGTATGCATCGTATATGTGTGCTTATTGTTCAATAGAATTGATAGTTGTGAGGGTTGTCGAGAGATGTTTGCCTTGTTTGTAGTCATTACAATTCTTGTGAAAATACTGAACTCAGAATCAATTTTCTAAGTGCTAGTTTAGTATGATGGCTCACGAATTGGTGCAGTGGTTTTATTGTAACCTTATAATTTTTTTAAAAAAAGGGGGGGGGGGGGGGGGAAGCAGTGATAAAATACGCCCATTTAGTAATTTCATTGATGTAGAATTTTCATTATTCTTTTCATATGTTACTTTGTTACTGTTTGAAGTAGAAGGCTAGTTGAACCCAGGTACAACCCTCTAGAAGTAGGCCAAAGTTGGCTAACAGTGGAGCCACTGTATAATTTGTCCATTAATTTAAAAGTATGGACTGATTTTAAGTTCAACACAGCAGGAATCTTTGATAAAATGTGGAATTTTTTATCATCTTCAGGAAGATGAATCTTTTAGTTTCAATCCACTATGTTATCTGATTTAAAGAGAGCCTATGCATGATAAATAATAATAATATAACAGCCCAGCTGTAATTTGATGTCACCATTCCATTTACATTGTGTGCTCTTGTAACCAATGTCAAGTAGGTGGAGGTGTTCCTATTGTGTTTGTCGGTTTTAGGTCATGGTAAGGAGCGAGCAATGACTGCCAGATGCAGCTGTACATGATATTCAAAAGTGTTTAACTGACTTAAGGTGGCCTTACGCTCAGCGTTTTCGTCTTGTCCGCCTATGTCCGTTTTGTATTTTTTGACAATTTTGTTACCACTAAAGTTTAGAATGTTGTGTTGAAATGTACAACAGTACATGTTTTCTACCTTTTCAGACAAAATATAAACGAAAATTGTCAAACAGACATAGGCAGATACATTGAAAATGTTGAGTGTAAGGCCACCTTCACGCTTACAAGTATCACATGTACAGTGTGATACATGTATACATTTTGATCATTAGCTTTGATTTCAAATTGGTTATCAAGTGTTGGACTGATGTGCTGGCTTCCTGAATCCAACTGAAAAGTTGAACACTTCTGAAATGCATGGGCTTGACATCATAAATTGTCATGAATAAGTTTTCAAATAGTGTGTTCAACATTTGTAAATGAGTATTGGTACAACTCTTTGGGCGAATTACACTGCTGAGCAGCTGTGAATGCCACAGCACAAGAAATGAGAGAGCCCTTCCTAAACGGCTTCCCCCCCCCCTCCCCACCCCCTCCCCTCAAAAAAAAATGTAAGATAAAATTGCGCTCCCAAAAAGATTGTCCTTGCATACATGTAACCAAAATAATTACTTTCTTCACCACTTTTAGCCATTTACGTTTGGTTACATATACCTGTAACCCAAAATAATTAGGTACAAGATGGTGGCTCTAAATGTAAACATTCTCAGCTGGTTAAACCTACTAGTAACGAGTTACACCCTGGTGCAGCCTGCCTCCTACTTCCAACAGTAACATATATATCAGAGTGCTTTACTGCTTTCTTTGTAAATGCAACAGGTATTTAGGTGGGCTTGAACCCAGTGACTTGGGTAATGTGATATAGATCTTCTTTAACAAAGCAAAAATCAATTGTGCATAAGTAGTTTAAGAGTACCTTTCTAAAGGAACAGAATCTCAGAATGATTAGCTGCTTGTTAAAACATGGATTGCATATCCAGAAGATTAGTTTTACAATATGCTTTATATAAATTTTTCATTGATTTTTTTAAAAGGGCAGCTGCTAATGAATTTCTTTGTTCCACTGTGCTTTAAATATGTTAGCTCCCGTGGCTTTTTCTGTAAACTTGCAAAATTTTATCATTTGTATTTTGTAAATGGCTACATCTTTGATTGTGTCTTTATAAAATTTGTAATGACTCCCGAGTCTAGTTTGGAATTCCCAAGAATTCTATAATTTTGTGTGAGTACAAAAGAGCATTCCTCATTTTGATCTGTGTCCCTAGGTATAGAGACTCGTATGCCCTAATGGATTGTCTGTAGTGTGTAGATATGTTTTGGTCTGTGATTTGCCTCCAGCATTTGTAAAATTTAACCATTTTATTCTGTAAAGCTTGATCATTTTCATTTCATGTTTTTAATGAGGCTCCTAAAAGTGTTTGTGTTATGAGAAAAGATAAAAAAACTGTGTTTGTCATAGTGTTCTCTGGGCTGCTAAGTTCTAGTAAACCCAATTTATTTTACCTCATACAATTATGTTTATAATGATTATAGTTTATTGTACATATGATGTATATGTTTGTAAACCTGAATAACAGTTAAAATGAAATAATGTGTCCTCTGTAGAGGAAACAGTTTTTTATAAATCCCACTTTAATTTCACATACCGAGTCAGCAGAGCTGATGGCGGCCTCTGGCCTGCATCAAGTTTCACATGAAGGCAACAATGTCACTGGGTCGCAGCGACTTTTGTACCAGCTACTTGCTGAATTGAGGGGCCACCTTAAGAAATTCTAGCCCTGTCATATATTAAATACAATGCTGTTTGAAGCAAAGTTCCTCATGACGTCTGAGAACAAGGAATGTCAGATAACTACTTTTTCTAACAGTGCAGTAAGCTCACTAAACAATGGCCTTTAACACTCACAATGACATTGGGACTCTTGTTCGCACAAATGTAGCAGCAGGAAAGGGGATATACCTAAGAAATGAGAGTTGCTGGTTCTATCAGCAATGTTTTATTCTAACTTTTCAAAGCATTAATCATTTTCTGCTTGTTAAAAGAATTACTTTGTTGAATAATTGTCATCATTTCATTGTGTACTTGCACAGAACTGTTAGCTTTCAGCACTGGTATCATCTTTAGCAGCAGGGTGGCAAATGACTCATTTGCTGAGAGTCCTCTTGCTGAGAGTGAAAGGACAGGGAGTAAGTTTAAAAGAGCAGAGCCTGTCTTTATTATAACTTCATCAATTTGATCAGTCTGCAAGAAGCATGTAAGAACTAAAATTTGCCACTCTTCAATTGGTGCTTTGCACTGTAAAATAAAGTCACTGAAAAAAAAATAATAATAAAATCAGTATACTGTAGTTTTAAATGTACTCATTTAGTTGCTCAAGTTCAAGAAGAACCCCTCTTAGAGGCACCCCCTGCAATGTTTCAATATTTCATACTCAAAATAAGAAAAGATAAGTTTTCAAGATAAATAATTAAAACATCAGAAAAATTGTAAAGAAATTATTAAGAAAGGAATTTTAAAATAGAAAAAATAGGAAATATTTGAAAAAAATTAAAATGCATAGAGTTCAACCCAACAACACCTGCAAGGTAAGCACTTAAAAGTGTTCAACACATAATATTTGCAATTGCAAGTGTTCAAATCAGTAGCTGAAAGTAATCAACTATGAGGACCTTTAGCCACAGGCCAGGGATCACCTTCATAAAACCTGTGAGATCACTCGAGGGGGGAGAGCAGTCATAGCTTTGGTCATGTCCCAGGGGGCCATGGGACCATTGCCCTAACGGTCTAACACTCTCCACTCATCACAATCAATTCTTGATATTAAAAATACTTTTACATGAAAAAGGATTAATAATCCCTGATTAATGGCTTATGGTTGACAGCTTCTCCTCCACTGTAGGGTCACTAAGGGTCACCCTTGAGTTGAACTCCCTAGTAGTGACATTCTTTGGCGGTTCACTGAGGAAGGGTACAACTACTGCATTTAACACTGATGCTGCACAACTATCGCTTGATTGAACAACTATGAAGTTGTATACTTAAAAGAGCAGACAGATGTGTTTTACTAAATTTCTCCTAGAAAAATTATATATCTTGGAACTGTCTTCAATTTTTTGCAATTTTTAATTTTATTTTTAAAGAAACTTATGAACTTTGCAATATGAAATATTACAGGAGGGTAACTCTGAAATCTCTACCTCTAGTTTCTACCCAAAGCTCACCCATTTAACTTACCTTAACAATCCAGAGAAATCTGACTTTGGAAGAGCAGGTATTAAATCAGAAAGCAGTTCTAATTGTTTTGGAGCTGTTAGATTATTACACAGCAAAGGTGTAAGCATATGTGCAACACAGTCTGAAGGGAAATGCTCAGTTAGGAGTTTCAGACCTGCTTTTACCTCTTCTCCCAAAGTACTATGACTTTCTTCACATATCTGCAAAACATGGGAAGAAATAAAGACTGATTTAACAGAAAATTGCTGTAAAGAATTTAGCAAGAAAATTTTAAAACATACCATGGGGAGAAAAATTTCTTTAAAAACAAGTCGTATATCTAACCAAGAGTTCAAGTTGGAGTCCTCGCAGAGTAATCTACAAATTGAATAAATGCCCTGGTTTGTGAGCTGTTCTCTTAACTCCTTGAAGATCAATGAGACCACGTGTTGAGGCAATACTTTAATATCAGTTTTCAAATCTTCAGGAATGTTATCACTGGCCATGTCAAGAACATCAAGAAGCTCTGAGACTATGCCTACGATTTGTTGTTGCTGAGAACTTGTCAATAATGACTCATTGTCTGAAATAGATTTGAAATACAGTATAATTCGTTTCATAAAATATAGTACTCCCATCAAACCAAAATTCGATAGACATCGAACCTTCACTGACTAAGGAAGGTGTGTGAAATAATTCTGCATCATACTGCTCAGGTTCATGGAACTCTTTTTGTTGTTGTAAGGGTTCTGTAGTAAGAAGATTACTATTTGCCTTTGTTGGCACCTAAATAACGATTAAATAGATATTGAAAAAATTCTGACAGACGGTGAAACATTTCGTTCAAAACAATAGCAGACAAATGCCCACATCGCCCACATCTCCCCGGCGGCGCCAAAAGTTGATCCAAAGTTCAGAATTAAGATCATCAGTGAGAGTGTTTCGCTTGGATTCTATTGTAAAATTCTCCCATTCAACTTTCAAATCTGGATGACACTTCCAATCATGTGGTGGTTGTGCCATTCCGTTTTTTGTGAGCGAAGCTCACTCTCCTGAGCAAGGGACCCGGGGAGGTTTTGGTCGTGTGTCTGTCTGTGAGAAGAAAGCGTAACTACAGTCTTCTCCTCTTAGACTACAGCAAGTACAGCGATAACCCAATATGTTTTCGAAACATCAAGTCATGGGCTCTCAGAATAATGAAAGGACATTGCATTTGACGGAGTTTGAAATAATTATTTTAGTGAATGTATTAAAAGTTCAGCAGTTGGCAACGCCACTCTAGCGCCATCTAGCGGCAACCGCTCCGCACCGCTCCACCGCTGTGTACCTCCCGTACCGTCATCACTTCGGTTGTTTACAGTATGAAAGTTAAAAATTTAAGCGTCTGATAGACGAATAGTGCTATTTGAAGTTGTTTTATGAGTTGCGGACGTCACCACACGATGTTTCAAGTGTCGTCATTGTGTGGAAGTGTGCGAACGCGTAATTTGTGGAGTGGCCGACCGGGTCTCTGGGCTCGGCTCTGCTGGGCGGCCACAGAAGTCCCCTCAGAAAGTTTCAAGTGCCTGCATTTTGTAGAAGTAAGAAACGAATGTTATGTTGTGAATGTTTACATCGAGGGGGAGGGGAAGGGGAGTGGTGGGTGGGTATGTCCCGAAGTAATAGTTCAAGATGACATAAACTTGTTTTGCATTTGTGAAATGAACATGGATTACGAAAAAGACAGCCAGTGTCGACTCAACTTACTTTTGGACTTATTGTTTTAGTGAGTAACCTAACCTTATTAGTCAAGAATAATATTGTCTGCAAAGCAGCATCCCATGTCTGTTTTGTACAGTACGCAGGTAAGGATAGTTTCAGTATTAAAAAAGCATACTGCCCAAGTGAAAGGTGCCATCTCAGACATGGTTTCCTGAATTTAATTTAGTTTCCCTTTATATATTATAGACCATTTCTCGGTCCCCCAGTGTGGTAATATTTTTTGACCTATCGTATGCTACGCTCCAACGGTGATTAGTAATAATGTATACAAAGTAATATTTGGAGGCATATTTTTCTAATGAAAGGGCATTTAGGTATAGTTTGTGGATTATAATATTTTAACTTTTAGACTCAAAATGCTGAAAACAGTAGATGTGACACTATCTGGGCAAGTGAGTTGTTATTACATGTTAGTGGTATGATTTCACGTCGAGCTGTCCTGTGTGTTAAACTTAAAATATTTTTGAGTTGCTTTGGATTAGAATTTATACAAGAGAAAGTGGGCGTAATAAATATTATAACTAGTCGTTTTTCACAAATCTGGTAGTATAGCTCTACCTTTTGGGTGATTTACACAAAAAATATTATTTTTTAGTGGAAATAGAAATATTTGCAGTACATCAGCCGAAGTATTTCACTGAAGTGTTCTTTTAAGTAGACTCATATGAACTATGAAATGACAGATGCATTTCACTGTTTATGGAGTGTATCTGTAACATTCCGAACATTTATTTTAGAACATATTTGGCTTTTTTATTGAATCCACAACGCCTGTAAGAAATATTCATGGTTATAACATTCTAGCATATAAAATTATTAATGAGACACTGTTTTGTTAGAGTCAACCTTGGGACAGTCATAATCCAGAAGTAGCAGAATTGTGTGTGTGTGTTTGGGGCAGCCAAACTTTGCACGTCTTGATGAAAAAGATTAAAAGATTTGATGTCTTTGACGTTTCCCCAAGGGTGCTTCATTGGTTGGGATAGGGCGATGCACCACATCTGTCCCTTCATCCTGTTCAAGGCCAAGAAGTGCCAAATCATGTACAAAGGGCGTCTCTAAGAGATATTGTGTAGGGCGTTCAATGGGCCTGGCTGCTCAATAAGATAGTGACAGCGCCATGCTCATGCTCCTTAATGGGCGCAGAGCGCGCACCCTTCCTGGCCTCCTAAAAGGTGCCCGAAGTGCCCCATTCTGTACAACAACTTGACTTACTACCGTCCAGTGTACTCCAGAAGGATGCCAATCGTTTTGTTTCCCATATCCAGTATCCAATAGTTTGAACGCCCGTCCCGTCCGCGCGCACCTCGCGCGCCCGTGTCCTGGCCTCCTACAAGCTTTCTCAAGTGCCCCATCCTCTACAACAACTTGCTTTCCCGACCACTTATCGACCCCGCTCGGGTGCCAATCGATTGAAATCTTCAATCCACTCATTCTGCCACATCCCGCGCACACGCTAGCCTCCTAGAAGGTACTCGAAGTGCCCCATCCTCTACAACAACGTGACTTTCTGTCGTCCGGTGTACTCCATAGGGGTGCCAATCGTTTTGTCTGCCATTTCCAGTAAGTTCAACACCCGGCCCGTCGGTGCGCGCCCGTGTCTTGGCCCCCTACAAGCTACCCCAAGTCTCATATCCTCTACAACCACTGCTTGCTTACCACTCCATTCGAGTGCCGACCGACTGGTGTGTCCAGTTAACCCAATTTGCCACTTTCCGCCCACACGCTTGCCTCCTAAAAGGCACCACAAGTGCCCCATCCTCTACAACGATATGACTTACTGTATATCTTTTTAAAATTTTAATGTCGCTTCGCTCACCACTTCGTGCCTGCCGCACGTACTCCTAGTCATAATGCCATTGTCGATAGGTTCTAATGAATTAAACAGATATTGCAATCCGTATCACCTAAATTCTGAAGTAAATGTTGTTATTTTCAAAATGCCGAACCCTCAGAACACGCACGCACGGATGCATGCACGAACGCTCCTGAAGTGGAGAGCTTCCAAATCGACTGACGAGGTGGGTAGGTTGCCTGCCGTCACGGCGCTGTCGCTCCACAGCAACGCAACGGGGGCTGGCAGCGCTCGGCCCGCTTGGACGGCTCGGCTCGGCGCTCAGCTCGGCTCGGCTCGGCTCGGCTCGGGCTCGGGGCTGGTGACTGTAGGGAGGTCGAGGACGTCCCCTCCCCGGGGAGGGAGGGGAGCGGGAGGGGAACGCCTCCCCCGAAAACATGTATCAAAATATTTTATTAAACAGTATTTATGGCATCTCGTCCGAAAACCGCCTCCCCGTTCCCCTCCCTCCCTCCCTCCCCGGGGAAGGGACGTCCTCGACCTCCCTACAGGTGGTATGAGGCATTTAGCCGATACGAATACGAAATCGGCAGGAAGAAGAAGCCGTGGAGCCAAAATAACCTTCGATTGTTCTACCTTTTACCAGACGAATTCATCGAACTAGGGTTGGAAGGTTGGAAAGGTAATATTTTTGTTCGGTTAATCGGTGCTTGAACTCAAAATTTCACCGGTTATTCGGTTATTTGTTCGAATTTTACTTTAAAAAAACCGTTTTTTGCGATTAATCGGGGTCCAACTATCTACTTTGTTCGAATAGTCGGTTACCCTTGTTTGTTCTTTCCATCCCTACATCGAACAATTGAAGGTTTGTTTGGCTCCACGGCTTCTTCTTCCTGCCGATTTCGTATCGGCTAAATACCTCATCCCTTACAAGAGGGAAGGCAACGCCCCTGGTAGGTAGGCAACTCTGCCCCGGCGAAGAAACCCGCCGTGGTATGGTCCAGTATGGTCCATGGTCCGCCATCTTGGTTCCAGTGTGAGCGTGAGCGTAGCTCAGCTAGGCTTGAGCCCCAGCCTATCCCGTCGCGCCCGGCGTCCATTTACATTATCGAAATTTAATAATTAATAGTTTATTTAACGTATTATGGGGCCTGAAGTCGGTTTTAAGATTGCGAACGTCGCTTCTCGAAGTTTCAAGTGTTGTGGGAGTGTGTGGTGCAGGAGTGTGTGTCGGAAGTGTAGACTTGGCCTATTCGTTGGCTGTTTAAATCTATGGGTTGGAGTGGAGTGAGAAGTCTAGTGCCTGAAAATATCTTAAATTGCGTTGGATTTGTGAAATGAACGTCACGGACTACTGTAACGACAGCCTGTATCGATGCGACTTCGTACGTGGGTGAGTGACATAACCTAACAACATGGCCTATGTTTACAATGAAGCTATGGTGCTGTTGGGGAAACAGTAGAGTATGATCTGAGTATTAAAATCAGGTATCCCCATGGCCTGACAAGTGAGAGTTTCTGACAGCATCATAGTTTCGGTTTATTTTGTAAAAATTTGTTATGAATCTTTGCTCGGTTCCCCTGCATTTGATTTGTCATTTAGCCGTCACAAAGTTCATTCCAGCCAAATAATATCTTTAACGCGGTATAGATACTGAATGAAATTAGTGGAAGTGAGCTTCTCTGATACATGCCAGAAGAGGCATTTTTGATTTAAAAGAAGTGTAAGTTTTTAATTTTTAAACTCAACACTGGGTGTCACATTTTACCAAAGATAATACATGGAAGTTTGGTTTGACCATTAAAATCTTATTACTCTTAAACCTAACATAAAAAAAGAAAATAGTTTGGATATTACTTTGGCAAATTTCGTAGCATTTGGTTCCTTACCTACTCCGCACTGCCCAGTGATACGATTTCTCATTGAGATGTAATCATGTGCTAACCCAAACATACTTCCCGATCCGTTATGCTTGTGAATTTGGATTACAGATAGGTTTCTCTTTAAAGTTATTTTCAGAGAACATAATTGAATTGTAAATATAATAACTTTAAAGAGGTTTGAATCTTTAAAATATTAGGGGCGATACTGTGGACAGGTTTTAGTCGAGAAGCAGCACCTGTACCATATTAGTTACGCTGAGAGCGTTTATACTAAATCAGTCTTTCTTAAAAACATTAAAGTTTTTACTTTTTATTAAAATACATCCATATAACCGTTGAAATGGGGCAACTGTTTTAATTCCATCCTTAATACCTGTCATTCATTTCAAAATAGATCCTCATTATCATTGAAAGGTCCTGAGTCTTGGTTAATTTCTTGACTGTATTTTAAGTTACTGGCCCTCTTTGACAGTATTTCTTGCAGTCTCTTTTTAAATCATATTGTAAGTGAACCATTGTCTGGTCTGGCTTACTATTGACACTTGTGAGCTGGTATGAAGACAAACTTACTTCTGAGGGATAAGAGGTGAGGGTCGGAGGGGAGGCGAAAGGAGGGGGAGGGTTGGTCACCATGTCATGCGGGTGTATTTCTTACTGGACATGCAAATGATACTCACCCCCTGATCTTAGATGTGGGAAAGTGTAGGGGATGGGGGAGAGTGGTCATGTTAGCGCGTCCCGAGGTCCCCGTACAGGACAACCGCATTTTGGAGGCCACCAACCGCAGTTTGAATCATTCAACCGTTTAATTTGACTTAGATTTTTAGCAGATGATCAGATGATACATTTTGGACATTTCAGCATTGTAAGTACATTTAGATAAATGTGTCATCTTGCTTGTACTGTCGTGTTCAACGATTGGAGAGGCATAAGGCAGGCCATTAGTTCTGTAGGGAGGCCTAGCTAGTCAGGGTTGTCCCTTCATACCAACTTGTTCAAATAGTTTTCTCGTATTTTTGGTGTAGCCCCCACAATTCTCGGAGTTTCGTGCACAAGAACTTTCTAACGAGGTGGAACTTTGAGATAAACCTTCGATCATTCTGTAGGCGCGACCTTCTCCTACCCGCTTATGTCCATCTTACACCTGTGCGTCAAGAGTTGCGATGAAAACAAAGTCTATTCTGTTATTTCGAAAAGAAAATGTTTTACTGTTCCCTTTTACAAATCATATGGGATGCACTGCCGGCTGTAGTTGTGGGTGCTGAAGGGTTACTATTAGGAATTACCGCAAATTCAGACCCAGTGGTTGTGCATAAGTTTCTTGCTTATTCCGCTCTGGAAGGGGGCCTGTAGTTTAGCATACATTTCATAAGTGTTTGGGTCTTTTCTTCGATGTCAGATTCTGATTTCACTGCAATTCAAAATCAGTAGTTTTTTAAAATAAAATTACAAGAAATTACGTTAAAAGTGTGATAGTCATAGCTCTCTAGTCAGGGGACTTGGCCGCCTGGGTCCTCGATTGATTGATTGACGTTTAATCGAGTGGCAATCGTACAGTTGAATTTTCAGTGTGGGAAATGAGGTCCTACCACGCACAAGGGAACCCCGCAAAGTGTTAATTCCCTATTTTCACGCAACATTGATAAATTGTTGGCCTATATGTGCGATTGAAGGGCACACGAAGACTTTTTGGTAGGTTGCAAAATGACTACTTCCGCGTATAACTCGACGAGTTGCGACCCATTGAGCCAGGGGCCAGCGGTCAAACGCTATGTCAGATACGGCCAAGCCAAACGGACGAAATTTTGGCGCAAATGATCGCAACTCGCCGAGTTACCCCTTAGAAAGTCATCTTGAAAATTATCAAAAATACTTCATCTAATAGGGTCATAAGGGGTTCAAAACTGGCCAAACTGATCCCTACACACTAAACCCTTATGCACAACTATACTACACTATGCACATTTTTTATGCATAATTATGTACAAATTGTGCAGAACTATGCACAAATTGTACAGAGTTATGCATGACATTGTGCAAATTCTTATGGCTGCTTAAAATCCTGCATGTTTATGCACAAACAAAATGCATGAGGATTTTGTGTGTAGATATGAAATTGAGCAACAACTTTCACTCTAAGCCCACTAGTGACTTTTTCTTTCGCAGACGCCTAGTTATTTTAAACTTTGGAAAATATTTAGTAATTTCTTAGTATTCCTTACAAATTCATAAGTATTTTACGAACTTTTTTCTAAGTAATTAAAAAGTTAATATTATTGGTAATTGCTAAATAAATAAGTAAGAAATTGTGCTTATTACTTAGTAATTTCCTAAGTATTACTGCTGCACAAAATTTTTAGTGGTTACTTACAAAATGTACGTAAGTGGGCTGAGAGTGCGGGCACGGGGCGAACGGTGGCAAGGATACGGCGGGGCGGCGCGGTCGCGGACAACTTGAAGTCCAATGCTGGGATTTTAGTGGTTCAAAGTTTGTCTGATTTGTTATGATCCTTTCTAAAACATATAAATTTCTCAAAGGGCTAATTATTTTTGCAAAAAATAAAACAAATATTTTCTTAATTTGCTAATTAACCAACCTTAAAGTTACAGAAATGAATCAGGAGTGCCACCAGTCATCTCAGGTCATTGAAGGCTCTCTTTCTTATCACTACAAACAACATTTAGAGAGAAAATCATTTCCTCCCTTTTGGGAAAAAATTTAACCATTTTTTTTCCCACTATTAACACAAATTACATGCTGAAATAAAACATAACTGTTTCAGTAAAATTTATGGTGCTCAGCACGGTGTAGTATTTTGAAAGCTATGGTTAATCGTCTTTTACCTTTTTGTTTACAATAGCTTTTATCTCGTGGAGTTCCAAAGTGCCATTTTTTTTAAAATGGTAGTAATTCTCCTAATGGGCGGAAATGTATATCTATTATTATGTGCCCACTCATGTTTTCTCTCCAAATGTTGTTTGTAGGGATGAGAAAGAGAGCCTTCACTGATGTGAGATGACTGGTGGCACTCCTTAGTAATTTCTGTAACTAATACGTTGATAAATTACCTAATTGAAAATAAAAATTCTAAATTTAGATTTTTGAAAACGTAATTTGGAAAAGTCAAACTGCCAAACCGTTTGAGCAAGATGGCTCAAATTTAGCATATGTGACCCTTTCTAATGACCCTCATCAAACACTCAGATGGACAAAAAAATTCGGAACTATCACCGAAAATTCCTGGCGGTTTTGAGCTGCAGTTCTACGAATACATATGCCGCGTTGGCCAAGCTGCGCGATTTCCAAATAGGGTTGGCTTTCTAGTAATTATTTTCGAAGACAAATCCTGCCTACTAGGCAAGCTGCGAGATAGCGGTGTCCGAATGTTGCCTAATATGCACTCTGGAAATCCAAGTGTACGAATGTCGCACACTTGTAGGTGTGCGAGGATTAATTCGTACACTCTCAGCCCACTTACGTACATTTTGTAAGTAACCACTAAAAATTTTGTGCAGCAGTAATACTTAGGAAATTGCTAAGTAATAAGCACAATTTCTTACTTATTTATTTAGCAATTACCAATAATATTAACTTTTTAATTACTTAGAAAAAAGTTCGTAAAATACTTAAGAATTTGTAAGGAATACTTAAAAATTACTAAATATTTTCCGAAGTTTAAAATTTTTAGTCGTCTACGAAAGAAAAAGTCATTAGTGGGCTGAGAGTGTACACTTGGCAACTCAAACGTGTGAATATCCTAGGAAAATTCACACGTTTAAGTGGCCAAGTGCACGTATGAATCCTCGCACACCTACAAGTGTGCGACATTCACACACTTGGGTTTCCAGAGCAGGGTTTGTTTAGGAAAAATTTCCTAGATTGCCAACCCTATTTCCAAACGGCCGAATAGACGGTGCAGCCCTTAGAACGCGGTGCGCACCAGTGCGCAACGCTCCCGGGGTCTACTGCACGTCGCCGTTGACGCACTCTCAGCCCACTAATGACTTTTTCTTTCGCAGACGATTAAAAATTTTAAACTTTGGAAAATATTTAGTAATTTCTTAGTATTCCTTACAAATTCTTAAGTATTTTACGAACTTTTTTCTAAGTAATTAAAAAGTTAATATTATTGGTAATTGCTAAATAAATAAGTAAGAAATTGTGCTTATTACTTAGTAATTTCCTAAGTATTACTGCTGCACAAAATTTTTAGTGGTTACTTACAAAATGTACGTAAGTGGGCTGAGAGTGCGGGCACGGGGCGAACGGTGGCAAGGATACGGCGGGGCGGCGCGGTCGCGGAGCAGTTCGTTCTTTCTGAGGCCCTTATTGTCTACCTGCTCGCCGTCGTGCCCGCGTACCCGCCTGGGAGCTGTAGCGCTTGTGATCTGAATAAGCGCTTGTGACCCGTAGCGTTAGCGAGCTGTAGCGCTCATTGTGAAAAATTTTCGTAGGTTTACGGGAAAACTTTCCACGAAGTAGAGTTTTGATACATACATGACACTTGGGGTCGGCGGAAATCAAAATTACGTCCGCTAGGTAGAAATCTAATTTCGCGAACCGTCCGCCGGCAAATAGGCAACCAACTCCATACTCGAGGTGCATGTCCGCGTATTCGGTATTTGAGAAATTCGTCATCCTTGTTTGTGTACCGGATGTTTCTTAAAATACGTAACAGTTTTGCGGGATTGCATATTCGCCAGGGCTTCAGGGACCATGGCCATGGCACCCTACGGGTGAATGGGGAAGGCAAACCCGCAACACTGTTACGCATTCAAAGAAACACCCGGTACACAAACAAGCATGGCGCATTTCTCAAATGCTGAAGACGTGGACATGAATCTCGAGTATGGAGTGGGTTGCCTACTTGCCAGCGCTTGGTTCGCGAAATTAGATTTCTATCTAGTGGTCGTAATTTTGATTTCCGACCTCAAGGGTCCTATATCAAAATACTTGTCTAAGAGCCCCCTATCCGCTCCAGAATTTTGGCAGACACGAAAAGACTCACCCTGTATTCAGCATTTAATGCATGCTGTTTGTTGGGCTCTCAGAGGGTGACCTCCATCCTCTCATTTAAAAGGAATACATTCTTCAGGTTCAAATTTTTTTTATTGCGTTTTTTGTTTTGTTTTATCGGTTTTACCCTATTTTTTTTTTCAACTTATGAAGAAACTGAATCTAGATTTAATCGATATCAATGCTCAAATTTAGTACATTTTGTTTACTTTTTTTCCCTCTTTTGGTTCAAATCATTCACTTTTTTCACTATGTTGCCGAATTTGTTCACTTTCTTCACTTTTTTTTTATCACTTGAGCCGCTGGCAGCCCTGGGTATCGGTTATAATCGAAATACCGAAATTATCGAATTACCGATGAAGCGAAAGTTTCCGTATGTGCCCTATAGGGCTGGTGCACCCCCAGGGGTACATGTTCCCTAGGGCTGGTGCACCCCCGGGGGTACATGTTCCCCAGGGCTGGTGCACCCCCGGGGGTACATGTGTCCTTGGGCTGGTGTACCCCCGGGGGTACACATGCCCTTATGTACGTGTACCCCTGGATGTCAATCCCCGGGGGTACATGTCCCCTATAGGGTTGGTGAGATGGTACTCGTCGCGGTACTCGTTGCGAAAATTGTCGTTGAAGCCTACTTCTTGTAGTTCGGTATTTTGATAATTCGGTATTTCGATATTTCGATGTTTCGATAATTCGGTATTTCTATAATTTCCGTTTTTCGAAAATTCGATATTTCGATGAGTACCAATGCCGAAAAGTTTCGATAAAGAAACGTTATCGAACTTCGATAATGAAATCCCACTATAGCACAGCCCTACCCATTTGGGGTCGCGACTACAAGGTTGAGAATCGCTGCGATAGCCTGCATACATTTTATGTCACCAATCGTTTGTTATTCGTTTGTTGGCACATTAGTTTTGTTTTTTGTGTGCCTCCTTATTGCGTTTTTTTTTCTTATAAAGGGGGTGGGGGTGGGCTAGCTTCCACTTGTTCGAAATTCAGAAATACGTTAGTCTGCCTTGTATTTTACGTCACCAATCGTTTGTTATTAACTTTAGGATTTCGTGTACATACCGAATACTTGAATATGGTTGAATATTTCTGAATATCGGTGAAATATTCGTAAATTCGAGCTAGATTTGTCTAAATTTGGGTGAAATATTAGTAAGTGAGGCTGAAATATTGTTAGATTTGGGTGAAATACTGCTGAAAATGGGTGAATATGGTTGAATATTATACTGATTACCGCAAGCCTGTACAATGAATATGCCAAGTTGTTACCCCTCGTGTTATTCGTTTGTTATCGTTTGTAAGCACAAATGTTTAGTTTGTTAGCGCCTCCTTATAGCCGTATTTTAAAAAATAGGCTTGGCAGGCTAGCTTTCACTTGTACTAAATGCAGAAATATGTTAGCCTGCCCGCATTTTATGTAGCCAATCGTTTGATATTCGTTTGTTATTGATTGTTTGCACATTGGTTTCGTTTGTTAGCGCCTCCGCATAGCGGTGTTTGAAAAAATGGGGTGGTTAAGCTAGCTTCCAATTGTATGAAATTCAGAAAAACGTTATAGACTGCCCGCATTTCATGTTTGCGATCGTTTGATATTCGTTTGTTATCGTTTGTTAGCACATTAGTTTCTTTTGTTATAACCTCCTTGTTGCGCATTTTTCCTTTTTTTCCTTTAAATAATATAACTGCTGCTAGCTTCCACTTGTACGAAATTTAGAAATACGTTAGCCTGCTTGCATTTTATGGTACACTCTAAACTTTCTACAAAGAAATTTTTCGTAGAATACAAAGAATTATGTGCAACCGTAATATACAAGAAAAATTCTTGTATTACAAAGAGTTTTCCTTTGTACTACAAGGAATTTTCTTTGTATTACAAAGAAAATTTTGCTTTGTAGTGGATTTGTATTACGGTTGCACAGAATTCTTTGTAATACAAGGAATTTTCTTTGTAAGAAGTTAAGAGTGTACCAAAGCTATATTCAGGTAAGCCTCGCTTACGAGAGCGTGAGCGCGACAGCGTGGAGTAGGGAGGGAGTTGGGCCGAATCAGTTATATCAGTTAACAGATTTTTCTTTTAGTTTGATGAAAAGTTTCGTAGATTACCTGGAAAAATCGCGAATCAACAGATAAAGTTTGTAACGTTACGGAATTCTTTTGTAAAGTTACAGAATTCTTTTGTAAATGAACACGAATGAAAAGTGAATTCATTGTAAAGGTCGTTTAACATAATCCACAGATATTTCCCGTAAATTTACTATTTTTTGTTTTCACAGCGTCGTGCACTCTCAGACCAATACTGACTTTATTCTAAGTAGAAGACTAAAGATTCTGTACAGTAGTAATACTTAGTAAATTCCTAAGTAATACTTAGAATTTTCTCAGTACATTACTAACTTTGTTTTGTTAGTAACGAAATTGTCAGTACACTGATTATTTCCTACCGGAATTATTTAGAAAATTCTAAGTATTACTTAGGAATTTACTAAGTATTACTACTGTACAGAATCTTTGCATCGTCCACTTGCAAAATCTCAGTATTGGTCTGAGAGTGTGTGATGCCCTCTCACCCTCTTCCACGACATTTACGACAGTCACAGTCACGACATTCAGTCACGACATTCAGTCACGACATTATGTCACGACATTTACCATTCACATTCACGACATTCACAGTAACATTTACGTCATTCAGTCACGTTCACGGCATTCAGTGGGATAGGCAATTTGAAGAGTGGATGCTATTTCTTAAGGAGAGATGAGTTTACAAGCTGTGGCATTCTCCTTGTCAGGCAAAAGAGGTACTATTCTGATGCTTTTTCTTCGTTTGTTGCAGGCAAACCTGTTACGGCTGCGTGATCATCTGGCAGCGACACATCGACGTCTTGCGGTACAAGAAGGGTAAGTGTGCGAAAAGCTTTCCCTGCTCTACTCTGATAATAAAAGAGTGTACAATGTACACTGATTAATCAGTGTACATGGATGCTTGCTGATTTATCAGTGTACATTGGAATGCTTGCTGATTAATCAGTGTACATGCCATGTACACTGATATATCAGTGTACACTGATGTACACGTTTTGGCCTTTTGCTTCTCATTATTCCCCAGCACAAAATTGATTCAAAATGGGTTACATTTCCAAATTCCGCGTTAAAAGAGCTTTAAAACGAGCTACCATGTGATGGGGTTCGTAGCAAAGGAATTCTGTACAGATGGGTTGAAGTAGAAATAAACCAAAACGTGAGCACGTGCTCACGTGAGCATCCATCAAAACCCATTAGACCGTTGTTACATGAAATGAACCCTATGATGTGGTAGCTCGTTTTAAAGCTCTTTTAACAAGGAATATGGAAATGTAACCCATTTTGAATCAATTTTGTGCTGGGGAATAATGAGAAGCAAAAGGCCAAAACGTGTACATCAATGGACACTGATATATCAGTGTACATGGCATGCACACTGATTAATCAGCAAGCATTCCAATGTACACTGATAAATCAGCAAGCATCCATGTACACTGATTAATCAGTGTACATTGTACACTCTTTTATTTTCAGAGTAATGAAAACTTACGGTGCGTTTGATTGTTTACGCTTTGTACAGTTAACGAGGCAGACCCGCAACACTGTCGTGTGTTCTCTGGGACACCCGGTAGAACTAGGATTTACTTTAACCTTTTGTTTCTGCAGTGCTTTACTTTATTTAACTGATTTTGCTGTTAGGTAAAGTTTAACTATCAGCAAAGCATTTTTTATTTTCTAGTTGCTTGTGCTTCCTACACTCTCAGACCAATACTGAGATTTTGCAAGTGGACGATGCAAAGATTCTGTACAGTAGTAATACTTAGTAAATTCCTAAGTAATACTTAGAATTTTCTAAATAATTCCGGTAGGAAATAATCAGTGTACTGACAATTTCGTTACTAACAAAACAAAGTTAGTAATGTACTGAGAAAATTCTAAGTATTACTTAGGAATTTACTAAGTATTACTACTGTACAGAATCTTTAGTCTTCTACTTAGAATAAAGTCAGTATTGGTCTGAGAGTGTATGTTATTCAAAAAAGTCAACGAAAATACGACATTTTTTGTCTGGGGAAAGACAGGGAAAATAGATATTGAAATCCGGTGCGAACCTTGGACAGGCTATTAATATTTCTGTGTGTTACCAAACTTATGGACATATTGTATCTGTGTCCAACTGCAAACAATTTGCCGAAATAATGGACACACTGTCCCTAATTGTCGACAAGTTTGTCACAAGCTTCGAAACGCTCAGAAATGCTCCCAATTTTTCTGCAAAAGTGTCCATGGCCTTTTAGTGTGTAGTTTATGAATGATGTTGTAACTTTACAGCGTGCGTAACTTCTGGTAGCCCATTCCTGCTTTTTAAATAGGGAAAGGTTCAAAGTCCAAGTCGAAAATTAAAACTTGCGTGCGTGAGAATTGTGATGACATTATCTTCGGCTCAACTTCCAGTGGTTGCTGGCTAGCTCAGCTCGGTTGACTTTAGGGCTTCGGACTTGGCGCTCCGTTGATCGTCGCCACCTTTAGTACTGCGCCCACTCACCATCCCTCTACCCGTGGACCACCCGGGGTCCCTGTAGGGAAGGGGAAGGGAGGGGGGAGAGGTGCTGTCTCAGGCACTTCGGCTAGGCCCGGCCCCCCTGAGTGGAAAAGGCGCAGGGCGTGTTACTCCTCGACGGCGTCCCTCTCTTGCCCCTGTCGCTCTCCAAGGTCCGCGCCCTGCCCGCGCTGGGGGCGTGTTCCTCCTCGACGGCGTCCATCTCCTGCCCCTGTCGCTCTCCAAGGTCCACGCCCTGCCCGTGCCCTGCCCATGCAGGGCGTGTTCCTCCACGGCGGTGTCCCTCAAATTTTGCTGTGTTGATATTCGTGGAGCACAAATTCTTCCGAAGAGAATGGTACTAGTCTCAGCATCGTCCAACATGTGGGTTGTGCAGCGTTATTCTGGCACCGCTCATTCTGGCTACAAATTCGCAGTTAAATCACTCGTCAAATCAGGGGCAGAAATTTTTAAAATACGTCAGTCGGAAAGCACAAATTGAGCACTTACAGATGACGTTGAGCACAAATTTCTAACGGCATTAGGGCGGTGCTAGGTTCACGGAGGTCTGGTCACCGCTGCTGCCCGGGCCGAACTGGTGAACACTTTTACAAATTTTGTCGTAAATTACGCTTAAAAGATAGCTAATTTATTGTAGCGATGGGACGGCAATCGTTCTGGACCGATTTTGACGTTGAAAAAAATAGTTTCTCTACGACTTCAAAAAGACCGTTAGGGCCTTTTTTGGACTAAATTATAGACGTATATAAACCAGGCTAATACACTAGTGTGCAAAATTAGCGGTCCACTTTGTTAAAGCCGTTTTCGTGGGGGTTGCAACCCCTAACTTTCCAACCCCCAGCGCAGGGGATGGAGGGCCGCCGGCGGGTCGCTACGGTCACGGTACGCTGTGTGAGCCCCTCAGGCACCTCCACACCAAATTTGAAGTGATTCGGTCCATTCGTTACCTTCCAGGATAAAAAAGAAAAACGTTATCGCTAACGCTAACGTGATAGCACATGATAAATGTTTTTTTCATAAAATAATTCAATATTATTCAATGTTATTTTTGTTATGTTTGTTGCTTTTTTAAAATGTGTCACTGACGTGTCACTGACGTAAGGACTGTTACGTCTCTAACGTAAGAAAGGCCCACTTTTACGGAGGCCCACTTTTACGGAACCCCGGTCTCCTAGCCCTCTTCTCTCCTAACCCCATTTTCTGCTAACTCCATTCTTTCATAGGGACGAACGAGATCGAGAGTAAAAGCAAATGCTACCTTTGGGCAAAATCGTGTAAATTTCAACCCCTAAGTTTGCACCCCTTTTTCTCCTCAGCCAGGAGGGGCACAACATCCGCTCAAATGCGCGAAGGAGCGCACATTCAACCTTTACCACACTCTCAGCCCACTTACGTACATTTTGTAAGTAACCACTAAAAATTTTGTGCAGCAGTAATACTTAGGAAATTGCTAAGTAATAAGCACAATTTCTTACTTATTTATTTAGCAATTACCAATAATATTAACTTTTTAATTACTTTGAAAAAAGTTCGTAAAATACTTAAGAATTTGTAAGGAATACTTAGAAATTACTAAATATTTTCCAAAGTTTAAAATTTTTAGTCGTCTACGAAAGAAAAAGTCATTAGTGGGCTGAGAGTGCAGGGTGCAAACGCGCAAACCCCTGCGATCAACGTGTCGGCCGCGAGAGCCACGCGAAAGAGCAGTGTTCTTTCCCGTTTCATTGTTGAATCGTTTCTTTGGTTTCGCATGAGTGTCATGAAGTGGCCTGGCTGCCACATCGGTGACCTCTCAGAGGCCTACAGTCTTTTTTGAGACTTTCTTGGTTGCGTAGCTTCGTTTTGTTAAGTTTTCGGACTGCTATTGATGTTTTCTGAGTTCGACTTTGCTTCGATGGCACATCCAAACTCACGAGCTTACCGACCCCGGTCATTTTGTCTGCTCACTCGCGTGGCTCTCGCGGCCGACACGATGATCGCAGGGGTTTGCGCGTTTGCACCCTGGTAAAGGTTGAATGTGCGCTCCTTCGCGCACCTGAGCGGATGTTGTGCCCCTCCTGGCTGAGGAGGAAATGGGGTGCAAACTTAGAGGTTGAAATTTGCACGATTTTGCCTTTTTTAGGCCCCCGTTAGGGGTGCCTATTGCTCACGCCCGTGAGTTTTTAGGCCCCCGATAGGGAGCCTCTTTCCTTTCGCCCGAAAGTTTCTTTATTTTTAGGCCCCCGATAGGGGGCCTCTTTCCTTTCGCCCGAAAGTTTCTTTATTTTTAGGCCCCCGTTAGGGGTGCCTATTGCTCACGCCCGTGAGTTTTTTTTTATTATTCTTGACGATGGCCCCTTATGGACGCAGCCAATCGTGCCCAAGCGATTCGTACAAAATTTCAATGAAAAATAGTACGAAAAATTAGAATTTTTTTGAGATAGGTTTGATGCCCAACTCTCTGTGTGGTTTTTGCATAAAACTAGTTTGCATCCTTAGTTTCTATGGTAATTGCGAGCCGAGCACCCTGTGCCGAGCCAAAATTGACACCCTTCAAAATGCTCTGGCCAATAGAAATGTTTCGCGCGAAAATACAACCAATAAAAACGTCCGCCTGTTGCTTTGTATCTCGATATCCAAAAGTTTCACCGCACGGAGTGGTCACGTCAGAATCGTTGCAGATTCACGCCATGTAAAAGGGTTCACCACCAGGCGACTTTCAAACGTGACCACTAGCTAGCCGCCCCGGCTCCTGATTGTTGGCTGGGACTGTAATTTCGCTGTGGGCGGGGATTGTGACAATACCGCCAACCTCAGAGTAAATCCTCAATTCATGTTTTCACTGAAAGATACAAATAGGACAACCCTTGAGTTCCGTGTTAATGCGTGGAGGCTTGCACCGTTGTTTACTAAAGGCCTGCAACATCATTTTACGTCGTTACTAAATCTAAAACTAGCAAAATATATTTTGTGTTGGTTTGAGTGGACACCAAGCCGGCGTTGTTTAGAGCCGGCCCGCTCGGCGCCATGTTTGTGTCTTAAATATGAGGCGGATAAAATTCACGATTTGGGCTCTCACAGAGAGTTTTGATCTAATATTTTTAATTTCTTTCTCATTTAATGGTAAGTGTGTGGCAAATTTGAAACTAGAACCCTTTAATTCTTGTCTGGTGGTTCGATTTAGTGGTTGCCAAGCGCGTTGTTTACAGCTGGCCCGCTAGGCGCCATGTTTGTGTTGGAAAAGTGAGACGGAGAAAATTCATGATTTGCCTCAGTGTCTGCCTCTGTGTTCCTTGTGAATGTGTAGTGGCTTCCATAACTGTGTGCTAAAGGCCTGCAACATAACTTAGCGTCGTCACCAAATTAAAAACTTGCCAGATATATTCTAGGTTGGTTTGAGGTGAGACGCCGTGAGGCGCCGTGTCACCGGCCCCGCGCCGGCCCTCTCCAACCATGGCCGCCACGGCTGGGGGCTGAGGCTCTCACCTCGCGACTTTAAATCATTGCATAAAGTTATCAAAACGTTGACAAGTCGAACTGAGTGCGTAAATATTATTTCTGCACCAGCAGAAAACGTTTTAATAAGTTTGAATTCAATCTGGTGAACAGAATTATTGAAATGGTGTGCATTTTCGTAAATAATTTTACGATTCGTATTTTTAACCTACTGATTGAATCTGCTTGGAACTTTGGGAAACGATTTTCGCATGTCTGAAACAACTAATTTCACATTCATTTCGGCTGTCTAACATATCGTTCAGCTAAAATAAATAGCCGCTGGTGCGTTAGTGGAGGTCCCAGCCTAGAACCATAAAAGCGACAGGACTGGGCACTCACACCTCACGCCTCCCCCAGCCGAGCCACCGGCCTTCTTTTGTTGAGTGGAGGTCCCAGCCTAGAACCTAGAAACGACAGGACTGGGCACTCACTCCTCCGTTCTGTCGAGGGCGGCGGCGCCTCCCCCAGCCGGCTGCGGATTGTCTAGCCTACGTGCCTACGTTTGCCCTGCGGCCAGGAGTGTCAGCGCGCCAAGCCGAATCGGCATTGTCGCAGCTCGGGTGCTCGGGCGCTCGGCCCCTCTGCCCCTCCGCGTGGCGCGCAGGGGAGGAAGGAGGACCGTGGTCCGTGGTATATTCAGTTACTTAACCAAAAAAAAAGAAAAAATAATTACAGCTTAATTTTTGGGACTTCCGTTTAGCAGATATAATTCGTGATGTGATTCTCACAAATAGTTCTGATTTAAGTACTTTCTCACTTTGTGGCTTTTTTTTAAAACCTAGGGGGCCGTTTAACGCGTTAGCGTTAGAATTTTTATTCTTCTCGACAATGGTTTCATTATATGCCCAGCAGTTTCTACCCCACAGATTCTAAACAAAATTTAATAAAATGTTGTTCGAAAAATTAGAAAATGGGATGGATATGTCTGATCCAGAACTGTCTGACCAGATTTGAGAAATTTCGTAAAATCGGTCGCCAAGGAAACGATGGCCGGCCCCGCGCCGGCCCTCTCCAACCATGGCCGCCCCGGCCGGGGGCTGAGGCTCACAGCTCGCGACTTTAAATCATTGCATACAGTTATCAAAGCGTTGACAAGTCGAACTGAATGCGTAAATATTGTTTCTGCACCAGCAGAAAACGTTTCGGTAAGTTTGAATTCAATCTGGTGAACAGAATTCTTGAAATGGTGTGTATGTACGTAAATAATTTTACGAATCCTATTTTGTACCTTTTTTTTTTACCTTTTTGGCTCTCACCAATAGTTCTGGCTTTATATTTTTAAATTCTTTTTGAATTTTTTATTTATTCTTGACGATGGCCCCTTATGGCCGCAGCCGATCCTGTCGTGGCGATATATACCAATTTACAATGAAAAATAATTCAAAAAATGAGAAAATGTTTGAGATAGGTTTGATGCCAATTCGTCTTTACGTTTTTTCATAAAATCAATTTGCATCATGTGTTTCTATGACAGTGACAAGCGGAGCCGGCAGGCCGAGTCGAGCCGCCGGGGCGGTAACAATCGCCACCTTATATTTCTGTACTCCAAGCTGTGATGTGATTCTCACAAATAGTTCTGACTTAAGTTCTTTCTCATTCTGTGACTAGTTTTAAAACCTAGGGGGCCGTTTAACGCGTTAGCGTTAGAATTTTTATTCTTCTCGACAATGGTTTCATTATATGCCCAGCAGTTTCTACCCCACAGATTCTAAACAAAATTTAGTAAAATGTAGTTCGAAAAATTAGAAAATGGGATGGATATGTCTGATCCAGAACTGTCTGGCCAGATTTGGATAATTTCCATTTCAATGCGCAGAATGTGTAGCTAGGCAACAATGCCCTCGCCGCCTGGGCGGAGCTGGGCGGAGCTAGCAGCAGCGGCCATGCACCCCGCTTCATATATACAGTATTATTTTGGTTCTATCATTTCTCAACTCAAAGCTTTGGAAAGCATTTACTTTAAACAATGACCTAAGCACGACCTTGTGTCTATTTTTCTGTATAGTCTAAAATTTTCTCAATAAATTAAAGGTGAGTTTTGGGAGTTTGATAATACTCCATGAGTGCGATTTAAGGCATAATGTAAAAGTATCTCCTGTGTTTATTGCAAGTTCTCAATACTCTTTATAGTTCTGACGTTAGTTCTTTCTCATTTTGTGACAAGTTTTAAAACCTAGGGGGCCGTTTAACGCGTTAGCGTTAGAATTTTTTATTTATTATTTATTCTTGACGATGGCCCCTTATGGGCGCAGCCGATCCCGTCGAGCGAATCTTCACCAAATTCTACTGAAAAATACTACGCAAAATTAGAAAATTTTTGAGGTATGTCCGATGACGAGCTGTCTGTCAGTTTTTGTGTGAAACTCGTTTGCATCACGTGTTTCTATGACAATTGCGAGCCGAGCACCCTGTGCCGAGCCGGGTCGCTATTGTCGGAGCTCGACGCCTCGGCGCGCCGGGGAAGAGAGGCGTGGCTGGGGACCTGTTGATTCAACTCATGCACAGTAGTTCAAAAACTAAAATTTGGAAGAACACGTTGGAGTAAAAATTTCAATTCAGTGTTCGAAAGACCATTGCATAATGAGCCTACAGTTCAAAATTCAAGCTGATCGGACATGTCTTATACCTGAAAAGCTAATTTGTAAGTCGTTTGATCGACAAGGGTGAAATTTGTCATGCGACTTATACTAATGACACAGATCAAACACTGAGTCTAAACATATTGAGTTACTCAACCAAAGAGGTAAAAACTTTTTGTTGCTCAATATCTTCTACATCGACCATCCGCGAAAATATTTTATGAAACCAAAACATTAATTGACTTCGAGCGTACCAGAATTTCCTAAAATAACATTTTTTTTCCTAATTGCTAATTTGTTTCAAATGTTTGGTTTTTATGGTGATTGCTTGCTGCGCGGCAGCGTTGTTGATAGCTGGCCCACCGACATTTTGTGTGGCAAAAGCACAATGTAGAAAGCAGAAGTGAGGCAGATAAAATTCACGATTTGGTTTTCAGACAGCGTTGTGACTGATGAATAATATCAATGTTTTTTTAAAAAAAAATTCTCAAGTAAGTGTTAAAATCTAGGGGGCCGTTTAACGCGTTAGCGTTAGAATTTTTTGATCCTGGAAGGTAAAGAATGGACCGAATCACTTCAAATTTGGTGTGGAGGTGCGTGAGGGGCTCACACATCGTATACCGTGACCGCGGCGACCCGCCGGCGGCCCTCCACCTGCGCTGGGAGTTGGAAAGTTAGGGGTTGCAACCTTCACGAAAATTGCTTTACCGTCCGGTCTGCAGTTTGTCACTCCGGGTGTCGATCCAGACGGCTGAAATCAATTGTGCAACGTGATTTTTGACCATTTTTGGGTAATTTTTTGTGATTTAAGTGAAAATAAAGATTTGGGGTGTCAGTGTTTCGGGGCTGGACACCCTGTGGAGGGTGCGACGGGCATGGGGACAGTTTTGTCGTGTCCAGGGGACCTCCTACTACCGCGCCCAACTCTGGAAAAAAATTCGAAGAAATCACCCCTACTTAGGGGCGTTTTTTTTTCTGTGGCTCCGGAACGGTTCGTTCGACGGGGGTGGCTCCGGTATCAATCGAAAGAGGAGACAAAACTGAGTCGGCCATGAGAGTTTCACACCTCTGCGACACCTGGAAAGACACTTTTGCCCGGCGAAAGTGTCAAAAAAGCGGAGGAAAAAGTGGACCGCTAATTTTGCCCACCAGTGTATGGAAAACTTGTCTATACCAAAATATAATTTTCTCTTCCTTTCTTTTAAACTTCAGTGGTATAACTAAGGCGTAGTCTTACGCCCCGTTTTCAAACTTACTAGGATTACGCTTGAACTCAAGCGTAACAGATCAATCCGCTCCCATTCGTCCTATCTAAATGTATGGGGGAATTTCTTTCGTATGCTTCATTTCAAGCGTAACGTCTTAAAGCGTTACTGTGTTCTTCACTTAAGCGCACAGTTACGCCTTAGTTTTGTCAGTGCTTTCCAGAAATGTATTTGCATAATTATACGGAAAAATTCCCCAAGCATAGAAGTATTCGACAAATAATGTGTTTATGCCCCTGTATGCAGTTAGTAGTGTGTACATGCCTACACGTTATTTTCTGGATACCTCAGCATGTACACACTAGAAATCACAAGGGAATTGGGAATTGCGTGTGTACCTGCCACGATATTCAGAACATAATGTGTACGAGGTGTGTTAACATGCCACCGCAGTCGTGCCTCGCGGCCGTGACTCGCCGCCGTGACTCGCGGCCGTGACTCGCCGCCGTGACTCGCCGCCATGCCTCGTGGCCGTACTGTGCCCCGCGGTCGTGACCCGCGAGGGTAGCGCCGCACATCCCTCGCGGTGTCCGCGGCTTACCCCGTGACTCCGCGAGGACCCGCGTGCATCTGCGGGGGTAGCGCCGCGCATCGCAAGCTTAAATCAAGTTCGTCCCCTTCTGGCCATAGTCCGTCACCCTTCCAATACGCCACGAGGAGGAATCCCTCTAGCTTAGGAGCGTGGGGGACGCTGTCTGCGCCATAGGTTTGACCCCTCTCCGCCTTTTCCATTTCTCCTCTCCACTCTTGTCCGGGGGTGTCTGTCATAGTTGCTGGAGGTTTGTGGAGTCCGACTATCCGCTAAGGAGAGAGGCTGCCCCCAGGCTTGCTCCACAGCTACAGTACGAGCCAACGAGGCCCCTTTCCATACTCTTCTGAGGTCTATCGACTATCGTTTGGCAAACACCGTGAAATGGAAAGTATCGACCTCTCGATCTCTCGGGTGGTTGGCGCTGCGCACTCTGAAACACTCTTTAAAGCTTTCGGTGAATTTCACTGTAAGCTACGGTGAACAGACATTCACCGTAAGCTACGGTGAATGTCACTGTAGCTATCGGTGAATCAGGGGGCATGACCGTAATCTGCGGTGACATTCACCGTAGCTTACGGTGAAAATTCACCGTAAGTTACAGTGATGCCGATGCCGAGTTTACCGTAGCTTACGGTGAAATTCACCGTAAGTTACGGTGATGCTAAGTTTATCCAATTTATCCTGAAATTCGCCGTAAGCTTATAAGAGTGAAGTCTTACCAACTATTCCATGGCAAAGTACCATGAATTTTGAACCCACGTAATACCAACTACCAACACCGTTTTGTTGGTAATACCAACGTGTTTGTTCGAAATACAAATGACCAGCTTTGTATTACAAACAAATCGGATGTTTGTACTTGCCATTGGAAAACTTTTCTTTGATGGTACAAACATCCTCTTTGTAATATACAAAGCTGCTATAGTATTACGAACACACCTGTTTGCACTACGAAAAAATTCTAACGCTAACGCGTTAAACGGCCCCCTAGGTTTTAATACTAGCTACAGAATGAGAAAGAACTTAAGTCACAACTATTTGTGAGAATCACATCACGAATTTCATCCGCTGAACAGAAGTCCCAAAAATTGAGCTATTTTTTTTCTTCTTTTTTGGTTAACTAACTGAATATACCACGGTCCTCCTTCCTCCCCTGCGTGCCACGCAGAGGGGCAGAGGGGCCGAGCGCCCGAGCAACCAAGCCCCGAGAGCTGGCGACAATGCCGATTCGGCTTGGCTCGCTGGCACTCCTGGCCGCAGGGCAAACGGGCATACGTAGGCTAGACAATCCGCAGCCGGCTGGGGGACGCGCCGCCGCCTTCGACAGAACGAAGCGCGTTCGAGGTGTGAGTGCCCGGTCCTGTCGTTTCTAGGTTCTAGGCTGGGACCTTCACTCAACAAAAGAAGGCCGGTGGCCGGTGGCTCGGAGTTCTAGTCGGCTGGGGGAGGCTCCGCCGCCTCCAACAGAACGGAGCCCGTTTGAGGTGTGAGTGCCTAGTCCTGTCGCTTATATGGTTCTAGGCTGGGACCTCCACTAACGCACCAGCGGCTATTTATTTTTAGCTGAACGATCTGTTAGACAGCCGAAATGAATGTGAAATAAGTAGTTTCAGACATGCGAAAATCGTTCCCCAAAGTTCCAAGGAGATTCAATCAGTAGGTTAAAAATACGATTTGTAAAATTATTTACGAAAATGCACACCCTTTCAAGAATTCTGTTCACCAGATTGAATTCAAACTTACCAAAACGTTTTCTGCTAGTGCAGAAATAATATTTACGCATTCAGTTCGACTTGTCAACGTTTTGATAACTTTATGCAATGATTTAAAGTCGCGAGGTGAGAGCCTCAGCCCCCGGCCGGGGCAGCTATGGTTGGAGAGGGCCGGCGCGGGCGCGGGGCCGGTGACACGGCGCCTCACGGCGTCCCACCTCAAACCAACCTAGAATATATCTGGCAAGTTTTTAATTTGGTGACGACGCTGAGTTATGTTGCAGGCCTTTAGCACACAGTTCTGAAAGCCACTACACATTCACAAGGAACACAAAGGCAGACACAGAGGCAAATCATGAATTTTATCCGTCTCACATTTCCAACACAAACATGGCGCTGAGCGGGCCAGCTGTCAACAACGCGCTTGGCAACCACTAAATCGAACCACCAGGCAAGAACTAAACGGTTCTAGTTTCAAATTTGCCACAAACTTACCATTAAATGAAATAGGAATTTAAAATATTAGGTCAAAAGTCTCTGTGAGAGTCCAAATTGTGAATTTTATCCGCCTCACATTTCGATCACAAACATGGCGCCGAGCGGACCAGCTCTAAACAACGCGGCCTTGGTGTCCACTCAAACCAACCCAAAATATATTTTGCTAGTTTTAGATTAAGTAACTAGGTAAAATGATGTTGCAGGCCTTTAGTAAACAACGGTGCAAGCCTCCACGCATTAACACGGAACTCACGGGTTGTCCTATTTGTATCTTTCAGTGAAAACATGAATTGAGGATTTACTCTGAGGTTGGCAGTATTGTCTCAAGCCCCGCCCACGGCCAAATTACAGTCCGAGCCAACAATCAGGAGCCGCGGCGGCTAGCTAGTGGTCACGTTTGAAAGTCTCCTGGTGGTGAACCCTTTTACATGGCGTGAATCTGCAACGATTCTGACGTGACCACTCCGTGCGGTGAAACTTTTGGATATCGAGATACAAAGCAACAGGCGGCCGTTTTTATTGGCTGGATTTTCGCGCGAAACATTTCTATTGGCCAGAGCATTTTGGAGGGTGTCAATTTTGGCTCGGCACAGGGTGCTCGGCTCGCAATTACCATAGAAACTGACGATGCAAACTACTTTTATGCAAAACTGGACAGACAGATTGACATCAGGCCTGCCTCAAAAATTTTCTAATTTTTTGAAGTATTTTTCATTGTAATTTTGTACGAATCGATGTGGCACGATCGGCAGCGGCCATAAGGGGCCATCGTCAAGACTCATAAAAATTCTAACGCTAACGCGTTAAACGGCCCCCTAGGTTTTAACACTTACTTGAGAATTGAAAAGACTTCGAAAATATTCAGTCACAACGCTCTCTTAAAGCCAAATCGTGAATTTTATCTGCATCACTTTTGCTACACAAAATGTCGCACGGCGGGCCAGCTATCAACAACGCTACCGCACCGCAAGCTATCACCATAAAAACCAAAGATGCCAAACAAATTAACAATTATAAAAAATAATAATTCGATTTTAGGAAAACTCTGGTACGCTCGAAGTTAATTAATGTTTTGGCTTCATAAAATACTTTCGCAGATGGCCTAATTAGATACTGAGCTATAGAGTTTTTACCTTTTTGGTTAAGAAACTTAATATGTTTAGACTCAGTGTTTGATCAGTCTCATTAGTTTAAGTCACAAGATAAATTTCATCCTTGTAGATGAAACGACTTAGAAATCATCTTAATTTTCAGTAAAGACATGTCCGATCAGCTTGATTTTTGAACTGTAGGCTCATTGTGCAATGCTCATTCGAACACTGAATTGAAATTTTTACTCCAACGTGTTCTTCTAATTTTTAGTTTTTGAACTACTGTGCATGAGTTGAATCAACAGGTCTCCCCAGCCACGCCTCTCTTCCCCGGCGCGCCGAGGCGCCGAGCTCCAACAATAGCGACCCGGCTCGGCACAGGGTGCTCGGCTCGTAATTGCCATAGAAACACGGGATGCAAACGAGTTTCATACACAAACTGACAGACAGCTTGTCATCGGGCAAACCTCAAAAATTTTCTAATTTTTCGTAGTATTTTTCAGTAGAATTTGGTGAAGATTCCTTCGACGGGATCGGCTGCGCCCATAAGGGGCCATCGTCAAGAATAATAAATAAATAAAATTCTAACGCTAACGCGTTAAACGGCCCCCTAGGTTTTAAAACTAGCCACAGAATGAGAAAGAACTTAAGTCAGAACTATTAGTGAGAATCACATCACGAATTTCATCCACTAAACAGAAGTCCCAAAAATTGAGCAATTTTTTCTTCTTCTTTTTTGGTTAACTAACTGAATATACCACGGTCCTCCTTCCTCCCCTGAGCGCCACGCAGAGGGCCAGAGGGGCCGAGCGCCCGAGCACCCAAGCCCCGAGCTGGCGACAATGCCGATTCGGCTTGGCTCGCTGGCACTCCTGGCCGCAGGGCAAACGGGCATACGTAGGCTAGACAATCCGCAGCCGGCCGGGAAGGCCGGCGCGGGGCCGGCTACACGGCGCCACACGGCGTCCTACCTCAAACCAACCTAGAATATATTTGGCAAGTTTTTAATTTGGTGACGACGCTAAGTTATGTTGCAGGCCTTTAGCACACAGTTATGGAAGCCACTACACATTCACAAGGAACACAGAGGCAGACTCAGAGGCAAATCGTGAATTTTATCCGTCTCACATTTCCAACACAAACATGGCGCCGAGCGGGCCAGCTGTAAACAACGCGCTTGACAACCACAAAATCGAACCACTAGCCAAGAATTAAAGGGTTCTAGTTTCAAATTTGCCACACACTTACCATTCAATGAAATAGAAATTAAAAATATTAGGTCAAAACTCTCTGAGAGAGCCCAAATCGTGAATTTTATCCGCCTCATATTTAAGACACAAACATGGCGCTGAGCGGGCCAGCTCTAAACAACGCCGGCTTGGTGTCCACTCAAACCAACACAAAATATATTTTGCTAGTCTAAGGTTAAGTAACTAGGTAAAATGATGTTGCAGGCCTTTAGTAAATAACGGTGCAAGCCTCCACGCATTAACACGGAACTCAAGGGCTGACCTATTTGTATCTTTCAGTGAAAACATGAACGGAGGATTCACTCTGAGGTTGGCGGTATTGTCACAAGCCCCGCCCACGGCGAAATTACAGTCCCAGTCAACAATCAGGAGCCGCGGCGGCTAGCTAGTGGTCACGTTTGAAAGTCCCTTGGTGGTGAACCTTTTTACATGGTGTGAATCTGCAACGATTCTGACGTGACCACTCCTTGCGGTGGAACTTTTGGATATCGAGGTACAAAGCAACAGGCGGACGTTTTTATTGGTTGTATTTTCGCGCCAAACATTTCTATTGGCCAGAGCCTTTAGGAGGGTGTCAATTTTGGCTCGGCACAGGGTGCTCGGCTCGCAATTACCATAGAAACTGACGATGCAAACTACTTTTATGCAAAACTGGACAGACAGTTTGCCATCAGACGTGCCTCCAAAATTTTCTAATTTTTCGTAGAATTTTTCATTGTAATTTTGTAGGAATCGGCTCGGCATGATCGGCTGCGTCCATAAGGGGCCATCGTCAAGACTAATAAAAATTCTAACGCTAACGCGTTAAACGGCCCCCTAGGTTTTAAAACTAGCCGCAGAATGAGAAAGAACTTAGGTCAGAACTATCTGTGGGAATCACATCACAAATTTTATCCGCTAAACAGAAGTCCCAAAAATTAAGCAATTATTATTTTTTCTTTTTTTCTTAATTTCTGGTTACGTAACTGAATATACCACCGTCCTCCTTCCTCCCCTGCGCGCCACGCGGAGGGGCAGAGGGGCCGAGCGCCCGAGCACCCAAGCCCCGAGAGCTGGCGACAATGCCGATTCGGCTTGGCTCGCTGGCACTCCTGGCCGCAGGGAAAACGTAGGCTAGACAATCCGCAGCCATCTGGGGGAGGCGCCGCCGCCTTCGACAGGTCGGAGCGCGTTTGAGGCGTGAGTGCCCAGTCCTGTCGTTTCTAGGTTCTAGGCTAGGACCTCCACTCAACAAAAGAAGGCCGGTGGCCCGGCTGGGGGAGGCGCCGCCGGCCGCCGCCTCCGACAGAACGAGGCGCGTTTGAGGTGTGAGTGCCCAGTCCTGTCGCTTTTATGGTTCTAGGCTGGGACCTCCACTAACGCCCCGGCGACAATTTATTTTAACTGAACAATATGTTAGACAGCCGAAATGAATGTGAAAGAGGCAGTTTCAGATATGTGGAAATCGTTTCCCAAAGTTTCAAGGAGGTTTAATCAGTAGGTAAAAAAATAAGGATTCGTAAAATTATTTACGTAAATACACACCATTTCAACAGTTCTGTTCACCACATTGAAGTCAAACTTACCAAAACATTATCTGCAGGTGCAGAAACAATATTTACGCATTCAGTTCGACTTGTCATAGGTTTGATAACTTTATACAATGATTTAAAGTCGCGAGGTGGGAGCCTCAGCCCCCGGCCGTGGCGGCTATGAGTGGGGAAGGCCGGCGCGGGGCCGGCGACACGGCGCCTCACGCGTCCACCTCAAACCAACCTAGAATATATTTGGCAAGTTTTTAATTTAGTGACGACGTTAAGTTATGTTGCAGGCCTTTAGCACACAGCTATGGAAGCCACTACACATTCACAAGGAACACAGAGGCAGACACAGAGGCAAATCGTGAATTTGATCCGTCTCACATTTCCAACTCAAACATGGCGCCGAGTGGGCCAGCTGTAAACAACACGCTTGGCAACCACTAAATTCAACCACCAGGCAAGAATTAAAGGGTTCTAGTTTCAAATTTGCCACACACATACCATTAAATGAAATAGAAATTTAAAATATTAGGGCAAAACTCTCTGTGAGAGTCCAAATCGTGAATTTTATCCGCCTCATATTTAAGACACAAACATGGCGCCGAGCGGGCCAGCTCTAAACAACGCCGGCTTGGTGTCCACTCAAACCAACACAAAATATATTTTGCTAGTCTTAGATTAAGTAACTACGTAAAATGATGTTGCAGGCCTTTAGTAAACAACGGTGCAAGCCTCCACGCATTAACACGGAACTCATGGGTTGTCTTAATTGTATCTTTCAGTGAAAACATGAATTGAGGATTTACTCTGAGGTTGGCGGTATTGTCACAAGCCCCGCCCACGGCGAAATTACAGTCCCAGCCAACAATCAGGAGCCGCGGCGGCTAGCTAGTGGTCACGTTTGAAAGTCTCCTGGTGGTGAACCCTTTTACATGGCGTGAATCTGCAACGATTCTGACGTGACCACTCCTTGCGTTGACACTTTTGGATATCGAGGTACAAAGCAACAGGCGGACGTTTTTATTGGCTGGATTTTCGCGCGAAACATTTCTATTGGGCAGAGCATTTTGGAGGGTGTCGATTTTGGCTCGGCACAGGGTGCTCGGCTCGCAATTACCATAGAAACTGACGATGCAAACTGACTTAATGCAAAACTGGACAGACAGTTTGACATCAGACCTGTCTCAAAAATTTTCTAATTCTTTGTAGTATTTTTCATTGTAATTTTGTACGAATCGCTCGGGCACGATCGGCTACGGCCATAAGGGGCCATCGTCAAGACTAATAAAAAAAAAAAAAAAAACTTTCTGGCGAAAGCAATAGGCTCCCCTAACGGGGGCCTAAAAAATAAACTCACGGGCGTGAGCAATAGGCACCCCTAACGGGGGCCTAAAAAAAAAAAAAAAAAAAAAAAAAAAAAAAAACTCACGGGCGTGAGCAATAGGCTCCCCTAACGGGGGCCTAAAAAAACCGTGTTGGTATTATGTGGGTTTAAAATTCATGGTAACCTACAAAGAGCTAATTGGTATGACATTTACAGTGCGTTCTCAGCTCTCAGGAGGGTCGCTCGTCCCCCGCCCCTTTCCCCTTCCCATTATTCGCCCCTCAAGCTGCGTTGTTACACTGTTAAACAAAGTGTTCAGCCCTTCAACACTTTAAAGCAGGCGTGGATCCAACCGAGACTAGCGCTGGGAAACGAGCAAGCACTGTGGCTCGTCTGCGTCTGAAAACGAGAGGTGAGAGTGAGAGGAAGCGTAGTTGTAGTTCCAACGTCTCACTCGGGAGGGGCGTTGCGGGTTGCCTACAAAGGTAGGACATGCAAACTTAAGATAGGTATTATCGAGGGGGGGATCACTTAAACTAAATGTGTACAATCATTTTGTTGATTTTTATTATTATTATTTATTTATTTTATTTTATTATTATTTTTTTTTTTGAATTTTGATGTTTCAAGAGAATAAAGAAATTGTCCGTAACTTTTACAAAAGTTTGGTTTGTTTTACGTTGTGTTTTCGTTTTTCTCAGTTTTTGGGTCATATGTTCTCGATTTTTCGGATTTTTTTGTACCCTTCTACTTGATTTTATTTTGATTTATTTTATTTTTTTAATTATTTTTTTGGGTCTGTAACACTGATTTTTTGAAGTGATCCCCCCTATCTGGTATTACTGTTTATGTTTATGTAAAATATTTATTTCCTGTGGAATAAAGATGAATTTGTAGACTTGTTTTCATAATTTACACAAAATTCCCCTTCAAACGAGCCTACATGTCATAGGGCTCTCTTCGAAACTATCAAAGTGTACTCTCAGAGTGCTACTCTCTCTCTCTCTCTCTCTCTCTCTCTCTCTCTCTCTCTCTCTCTCTCTCTCTCTCTCTCTCTCTCTCTCTCTTGCTCTCAGTCGTCTCCACTCTAAAGTTTTTACTACCAAATTTGCTTAGCATATACTAAGCTTTTGTGCAGTCATAAGTTATGAAGGAATTCTTTAGTATTCCTAATCTTATTCCAAGTATAACAGAACGTTTTTACTAGTACAATAATTACGGTAAAATTAAGTACTAGGAAAATGTTAAGTAACACTAAAGAATTTCTTCATACCTTCTGACAGCATAAAACGCTTAGTAGTTACAAAGCAAATTTGGTAGGTGAAACATTATAGTGTCTCTTTTTCTGCGTCACTTTTTCTTTCTGTCGTCTCTTTCTCCGTCCCTCACTCTCAGACCAATACTGAGATTTTGCAAGTGGACGATGCAAAGATTCTGTACAGTAGTAATACTTAGTAAATTCCTAAGTAATACTTAGAATTTTCTAAATAATTCCGGTAGGAAATAATCAGTGTACTGACAATTTCGTTACTAACAAAACAAAGTTAGTAATGTACTGAGAAAATTCTAAGTATTACTTAGGAATTTACTAAGTATTACTACTGTACAGAATCTTTAGTCTTCTACTTAGAATAAAGTCAGTATTGGTCTGAGAGTGTACTCTTTCTCTCGTCTCTTTTTCTCCGTCTCTCTTACTCTCTCTCTTCTCTCTTACTCTATCTCGTCTCTTTTTCTCCGTCTCTCGTGCTCTCTCCCCCCTCTCTATTTCTCTCTCTTTCTGTCTTTCTCACACACACTCTTAAAAGCTTACGGTGAGTTTCACCGTAAGCTACAGTAAACCTGCAGCACTGTAACTTACGGTGAATCTCAATGCAACTTACGGTGAACTCCACTGTAGCTTACGGTGAGCTTCACTGTAGCTTACGGTGGATTGGGGTGCAGCGACTTAATGCTTAAATTTCACAAGATGCAGGAGTTAAGTAGGGAGAAAATAAGTTATTTAGGCTTATCAACAATGTTTCCAGCTCATCGGAACTTTTTTACACGACAAACAATGTGACACTTTTCACATGAAAAATGAAGTGACGACACAGGAATTGAATAACAGTGGGACTGCAACATTACGAGGACAGAGTGCAGAGAGCGGAAGGCAGAGAGCAGGAGGCAGAGAGCAGGAGGCAGAGAGCAGGAGGCAGAGAGCAGGAGGCAGAGAGCAGGAGGCAGAGAGCAGGAGGCAGAGAGCAGGAAGCAGAGAGCATGAGGCAGAGAGCAGGAGGCAGAGAGCAGGAGGCAGAGAGCAGGAGGCAGAGAGCAGGAGGCAGAGAGCAGGAGGCAGAGAGCAGGAGGCAGAGGGCAGGAGGCAGAGGGCAGGAGGCAGAGAGCAGGAGGCAGAGAGCAGGAGGCAGAGAGCAGGAGGCAGAGAGCAGGAGGCAGAGAGCAGGAGGCAGAGAGCAGGAGGCAGAGAGCAGGAGGCAGAGAGCAGGAGGCAGAGAGCACAAGGCGCTCACATGTGCTCTCTCGCTCTCTCTCCCGCTCTGCTTTCATCTGCTGCACGGTAAAACACCGTAAAAATTTGTAGTCTTAAAAAAAAAAAAAAATAGAGGTTTCGCTGTTAGATCAGTAAATAGATTTTTTTTTGTGGTTTAATGAAAAGTTTAATAGATTAACAAGAAAAAAATCGCGAATTAACAGCTGAAGTTCTTAAAGTCACGGAATTCTTTGGTATAGTTTCAGAATTCTTTTGTAAATGAACACGAATGAAAAGTGAGTGCACAGTCAGGTCGTTTAGCAAAATTCACAGATATTTCCCGTAAATTTACATTTTTTTCCTTTCTGTTGACTGTTTTGGTTGATGCCCTCTCCCGCTTCCCCCCTCTCCTCTTGCTGTCGCTCTCATGTTTTCTCTCTATCGCTCTCTTTCTCTTCTCTCGCCACCACTTTGAGCACTTTTACATCGCTGTGAGGATGGGCTACGCTTTGGATAAAGAGTTTTGTTGACGAGACGCATAATTTTTAGACTCTCTTCGTTGGGAGATCGTAGGACGTGCGGGTAGGTGAGGGGGTAGGGAGGGGAAGAGAGAGAGAGACGGAGAGCTTGTAATGCGAGGCGGGGAAGGCTTGCCTACTCTTGGGCTTGCTGGACCTTTCAGTGGGGTAGGCAAAGTGAAGAGAGGGGGCGATTTCCTAAGGAGAGACGAGCTTACAATCTGTGGTGTTGTCATTGTTTGGCAAAAGAGGTATTGTTCTCATGCTTTGTCTCCATTTGTTGTAGGCAAACCTGTCACGGCTGCGTGATCATCTGGCAGCGACACATCGACGTCCTGCAGTACAAGGAGGGTGAGTGTTCAAAAAGCTTTCCCTGCTCTAATGAAAACTTACGGTGCGTTTGATTTTTTACGCTTTGTACAGTTTACCAGGCAGACCGCGTAGAGCTTTGCCCCTCAAAAAATATATCCTAGATTTTCACATGGATGAGCTTTTCATTTCTTTTGATTTCAAAAATTCATCTACCAGTAATACACCGTGATTTTTCATTACATTTACACTCTAAATGCCTATGGACTTTTTCTGGGGACTTCTCTTGTGCAGAGATTCAGTGACAGGTCTCTGTAACCAATATGATCGTCTATAATAATTTTGTGGACAGCAAATTGACAAATTTGTTTCCAATAGTCGTCAACAAAATCGTCGTATGGACTTTTTAGCTTAATTTTGTAGCCAGCAGGGTTCACACCGGTCAGGAAAGTCATAGAGAAGTCATAGGGAAAACAAAAAATGTCTGGAAATCATAGAAATGTCGGGGGAAAATGCGAAAAGTCAGGGAAGAATTCGTAGATGTCGCTCAAAGGTAGTATGGAACTAAGATTTAGTTTTAACTTTTATTTCTTCAGTGTTTTCCTTTATTTAAATGATTTTGACTGTTAGTAAAACAATAACGGCAAAGCATTTTGAATTTTCTTGTTGCCTGTGCGCTCTGTTATTCAAAAAGGTCATTGAAAATACAATATTTATTGTCTGAGAAAAGTCAGGGGACAAAAAAAATCCGGTGCGAACCCTGGACTGGCTGTTAATATTTCTGTCCGTTGGATAACTTACGGAGATTTTTTTATTTTTGTCCAACTGCAAACAATTTTCTGAAATAATGGACAAACTGTCAATTGTCGACAAGTTTATCACCAGCTTGAATACGCTCTGAAATGTTTCCAATTTGTCTGCAAAAATGTCCATGGCCATTTAGTGAGTGAATGATGATGTAAATTTACAGCGTGCGTAACTCATGGAAGCCTATTCCTGCTTTTTAAATAGGTAAAGTTTGAAATTCCAAGTCCAAAATTGAAACTTGCGTGAAAATTGTGTCAACCTTTTTTTCGGCTCAAGTTCCACTGGTTGCTGGCTACCTTAGCTCGCTTGACTCCCTCGGCTCGGGCTTCGTGCTGGCTCGAGGCCCGCCCCACCCTGCCCCGCCCTGCCTGCCTGTACCTCACCGTGCGAAACATGGGGTGACGAGTGTGAAGTTGGCCACCAAAAAGTGGCCACCAATCTGAGCGTGTATTGCATTGGCTATAGTCCTAGAGGCAGCCACCCATAGCCACCAGTCATAGCCAACTGCAGCCACCGGTCAAGGGCTGACCGGAAACACATGTCAGGCCGTAGTCCTGTCATAGGACAACCCCTTTCCGACCAAACATGTTCGAATTTGAACCCTGGCGGAAATCGGCACGCGGACAAAGATGGCCGATTTCACAACGCATCCTCGCCGCGGTCAACTTTGGGTGGGGCATTAAGAGAAGAAATAAGGAAATCTGGACCGGAACCAGTATCCGAAATGAACGTTGTAGATGAGGTTCCCAATGACAACCAAGCATAGCAATATGGTTAAAATTTCGAATCAATGCTTATTAGGAGCACTGGTTCCGGTCGGGATTCCTTTCTTCTTCTCCCCGAGCCCAGGCCGTATAGGGTCTATTGAAAGCTGGATAAGAATGTGTTGAATGTGTTCCACGGTTGCAGCTAGCAGCATTGTGTTTTCAAGTGAATTTTCGATTTCCTTTGACCGAGGGGGCCACCACTCTTGTAATCCTGTGTACAGTTGTAAGTGTTATCCCTGTGTAATTCGTGTAATATCTGTAAATATCACCTAATTGAGCATGTTTTTTGGTCAGAGCCCCAGAAATCTATGTATAATCCCACAAAATTCATGTGTAATCTCTGAAATCATGTATTTCTGGTGTGTGTGTGTGTGTGTGTGTGTGTGTGTGTGTGTGTGTGTTTGTGAGTGTGAGAGATCGAGTGGTAGAGTATGGGAGTACTGTGAGGATGTAATCGAGTGAATGAGTGGTCAAATGATCGAGTGATCGATCGGTCGAGTGGTCGAGTGGTCCAGTGATCATGTGATCTTCACTTGAACTCGAGTGATCTCCGAGTGATCTCAAGTAGATCAGGGAGTAGTGGAACTCCTAGTGATCTCAATTTGATCTCCGAGCGATCGCCGAATGGTAGCCCAGTGATCGAGTGGTCGAGTGGTCGAGTGGTCGAGTGGTCGAGTGGTCCAGTGATCATGTGTAAGATCAAGTGATCTTCAATTGATCTGCGAGCGTCACCGAGTGATATCAATTAGATCTCAGAGTAGTGAACTCCGAGTGATCTCAATTTGATCTCCGAGTGATCGCCGAATGGTAGCCCAGTGATCGAGTGATCGAGTGATCGAGTGGTCGAGTGGTCGAGTGGTCCAGTGTTCATGTGATCTTCACTTGATCTTCGAGTGATCTCCGAGTGATCGCCGAATGGTAGCCGAGTGATCCAGTGATCGATCGGTCAATTGGTCCAGTGATCATGCGGCATTTAGAGAAGAAATAAGGAAATCTGGACCGGAACCAGTATCAAAATCTCAGCAAATACCCACGTAAATCCGAAATGAACGTTGTAGATGAGGTTCCCAATGACAACCAAGCATAGCAATATGGTTAAAATTTCGAATCAATGCTTATTAGGAGCACTGGTTCCGGTCGGGATTCCTTTCTTCTTCTCCCCGAGCCCAGGCCGTATAGGGTCTATTGAAAGCTGGATAAGAATGTGTTGAATGTGTTCCACGGTTGCAGCTAGCAGCATTGTGTTTTCAAGTGAATTTTCGATTTCGTTTGACCGAGGGGGCCAGCACTCTTGTAATCCTGTGTACACAGTGGCGCCAAGAGGGGGTCCACGGTGATGCAAGTGCATCACCTGAAAAGTGAATAACCGGGTGCGAGTAGGATAAATGGGTGGGTGTAAGCAAGGAGGGAAAGAGAAAGGAAGGGGAAAGGGAGAGGAGAGAAAGAGAAAAGAAGAGAGAAAGATAAAAGAGGAGGGAGGAAAAGAAAGGAAAGAGAAAAGGGAAAGAAAGACGAGTAGTATTGGCAAGGCACAGGCAAGGCATAGGGCGGTGGTTTTCAGTATGCCGTATGCCGTCGGCAGGTCGGCGTCGGGTACGGGCGCAACAACGGACAACGAACAGCCAAGAAACTTACTCATACTCATGCCGCATCGCCTGAGCCTCGCCTCGGTGCCGTGCCTTGCCGCCCAGCCCAGGTTTGGGCTGGGGCTGGGGGCAGCAGGCAGTGACACCTGAACCAGCCCAGCACGCTGCGCTCTTTGACTCTTACTCTTAAAGGCGCGGTGTTCTAATCTGCACATACCTTAAAATCCTCGCTTCTGCTTGCATTTCCTAAATGAGGCCATTTTTTTTTCGCTCGCTCCGCTCGCGATGTTTTGCTAATGATATAAAAGTCTGGCCCATTTGGTACACTATTTCGGTCCGGCTCGTTTCTCATCTTATCAATTTCATATATTGTTAACCCGATTTAGCGTGCAGTTTTTGAACGATTTCTACAGGACCTACTCTATTACGACACCTACTACAACATAAAATCAAAAAAATTTTCCTCGCTTCGCTCGGCACTACCTCTTCCTGCCATTCAGCTTATGGATTTAGGTCTACACGGTACGCACTGATCCTTCAAAAACAATTTTAAAAGTTTCAGTTCCAATGAGAACTCTAATATCTGCAGCATTACATTTTCAGTCGAGTGTTGAGCGTCCCCTGAAAGTAGGTAACCTGCAAGTTTTGCCCCCTCCTCAGCTGTAAGCTAGATCCGCCTCTGAAAATGGTCCTGGTAAAATTACAAATTACCGGGGTCGATAATCAATAATAACCGGGTGTAAATGGAATAAATGGGTGGGTGTACCGCCGGCTTGCATCACCTGGCGAAAATCGTCTTGGCGCCACTGTGTGTACAGTTGTAAGTGTTACCCCTGTGTAATTCGTGTAATATCACTAAATATCACCTAATTGAGCTTATTTTTTGGTCAGAGCCCCAGAAATCTATGTATAATCCCACAAAATTCATGTGTAATCTCTGAAATCATGTATTTCTGTTGTGTGTGTGTGTGTGTGTGTGTGTGTGTGTGTGTGTGTTTGTGAGTGTGTGTGTGTTTGTGAGTGTGAGAGATCGAGTGGTAGAGTATGGGAGTACTGTGAGGATGTAATCGAGTGAATGAGTGGTCAAATGATCGAGTGATCGATCGGTCGAGTGGTCGAGTGGTCCAGTGATCATGTGATCTTCACTTGAACTCGAGTGATCTCCGAGTGATCTCAAGTAGATCAGGGAGTAGTGGAAATCCTAGTGATCTCAATTTGATCTCCGAGTGATCGCCGAATGGTAGCCCAGTGATCGAGTGGTCGAGTGGTCGAGTGGTCCAGTGGTCCAGTGTTGGAGCCAGACACACCCTCAACTAGTTTATGATTTCGTCGGCTAGAATTTAGAACAGTTGAAGGTCCTCCCGGGATCCGTCCGGGTCCGTCCCCTGTAACGCTACCGGCTCTTGCTGCCCGCTTAGGTATCTCACTGTGAGATACTAATCGCCTGTTTCCGGTTCAGGTCGCTCGAGGCTCTTGAAGCGCGAGCGCCTGCCCATCACTCCCTGTAGCTAATTCCGAAGCTAAGCTCTTCAATCTTCGAAGAAAGTGTAAATATAGGTAGTTCGGATATAGGTAACGGGGATAAAGATAAGCTGATTCGGCAAACCTCATTGCAAATATAGCGCCTTTAGCTTTTTGTATGCTGTTTCAGCTACATTGTAGCTGGCAGAGTAAAGGACTTGGCTATGACTGGTAGTTGCGACAGCAATATCAATATTTTGTTGCTGTTGCAGCAAAAAAATGTTGTAGGCGTTTAATCAGCAAATCGTTTTTCTCCGTTTAGTACGGTCGTTCCGTAACAACTAAACGCAGTTCAGACCCGGTAAAAAATTAACGGTTAAAACCTTAAAAAGTACCGTAGAAATTTCCGGCAGTGCGCTCCAACCCAAAAACCCTGTTTTAAAACTCTCTCTCTCTTCCACCCTCCTTCCTCCCTTCCTCCCTCCCTCCCACCCTCTCCCCCTATCCCTCCCTCCCCTCCCTTAGTCCCTTAAAGTGAACCACAATAAAGCATTTCAATATCTCTCTCCTCTCTCACTTCCTCTCACTCTGTCACAACGTTCTCGCGACGTCCTCGTCTGGAGCGTTGTAGTAAATAATAAACGCATTTAAAATAAAAAAAAAGTGATGTCGCAGAGGAGAGAACGGGAGAGAGGAACAGTCTTTAGTGCCGCTGTGTCTGCGCGCCGGTGACCGTCGTCTCCGCCGCCGTCGCCACCTGTAGTGCTGCAACCCCCTCCCCCTCCCCACTCAATCCCTCTACCCGTGGACCACCGGGGGTCCCTGCGGGGTGGGGGGAGGGAGCGGTGCTGTCTCGAGGCACTTTGGCTCGGCCCAGCCCCGGCCCCGGCCCGCCTGTACTCTTGAGTGGGAGAGCGTGGCCCTCCTGTCCGAGGCGACACCTACTCCACCTCACCTCACACCCCCCATATCTCCTCTCCTCTCTCCCTCTTTCTCTCCTCTCTCCTCTCTTTATCTTCCCTCACTCTCTCCTCCTTTCCTCTTTCTCCCCTTTCTTCCTCTTTCTCTTCAATCTTTCTTTCCTCTCTTCTTTCTCTCCACTCTTTCTTTCCTCTCTTCCTCTTTCTCTCCACTTTTTCTCTCCTCTCTTCCTCGTTCTCTCTTCCTCGTTCTCTCTTCTCTGCCCCTTTCCCCTCTGCCTCTTTCTCTCCTCTCTTCCTCTCCTCTCTCCCTCTCCTCTCTCCCTCTCTCTTTCTCTGTCCCTCTCTGCCACTCGCCATTCGTCCTCTCAGTGCCCCTGCGATGCGTGACATAGGCCATCCGCCCGACTCGGGGGCGCGCCGGGCTGGCCTATACCCGCGCCCCCAGCAGGTGGTCACCGCGGCTGCCCGGGCCAAACCGAACCGGTGTACACTCTTCCAAATTTTGTCGTAAATTAACGCTTAAATGATCGCTATTTCTTTTTCGTGATATGCGACGGCAATTATTCAGAAACGATTTGGTCGTAACCCATACACGGTGAACGAAAAACTCGGATTCCGAGGCAACGATCTCGAAACTAGAGATTGCCTCGATTTCGAACTGCGGCACCTAAAAGCGGAGGGGTGCATATGATGCAACTCTCAAAACCGAGTTATCCTACTCGAGTTTCCGAGACAGCTAGCCTTGCCTTGCAACCCATCGCCCGAATTAGAACTCATGGTCTCGAAGTAAGGGTTTGAACTGAGGGGTCGTCAACTGTCTTTCGCCGTGCACACGCAGAGAAAAAAATAGCTGCGTAGCTAAATATAAGCTACATATGGATAGCTAATTTTTTTAGCTATGCAGCTAAAATTTAGCTTTACTACTAATTTTTTTCGTTGCACAGCAAAACGTTTAGCTATATAGCTAATCTGCTTTAGCTACATAGCTCCGAAAGTTAGCTGTCCATATACAGCGAATCTATTTTCTCCGTGCACGGAGGAATATTGGTATTATCAGTAATATCAGAATAATACTAGAGTAATATTTGAATATTGAGGTAATATTGTAGGTAATACGGGTAATATTGATGTAATATTGTGGGTAATATGGGTAATATTGATGTAATATTGACAAAAATATGGGTAATATTGATATTTGAATATTGGGGTAGTAATGTAGGTAATATCGGTTGTATTGAAGTAATATCGGGGTACTATCAATTCCGTGTACGAAGGAATATCAGAGTTGACGACCCCTTGGTTTGAATGATCGAAATCGAGCAAAGCTAACTAAATCAACATCCTATTTATAATTCTCTAAGCCATGCACACATGGGCGTACTGGCCCGTCTGGTGGTCGGCGAAGGTAGCCCAACGAGCGCCAACCCGAAGAAGGGCTCCGGCACCATCGCCAGCGCCAATTTGTTTTACGCTATGCAGTGTGAACTGGTTGGCGTCGAAAGACGCCAAATTTCTGGCGTTCATGAAAAACGCCAAATACTGGCGTGTTCCGGGTCAAATCGCCAAAATTTGGCCTCGAACGACGCCAGTATTTGGCGTTTTTCATGAACGCCAGAAATTTGGTGTCTTTCGACGCCAACCAGTTCACAGTGTGCAGTGTGCATTGAAATTAAGCTTTACGCCTGGGAGGTATAGCTCCGGGCTTCTTTGTCCAAATCCCCGACGAGGCGCCAGCCTACCCGCAGTACGCCCTTCTCATAGACGCGAAACACGTGTTTATGAAAACAAGAATTTCAAGCTGAAGGTACGCGGAAGTACACAAGCCATAGCTTGCTGGACTATAGTCCCCCTTAGGCCGTAATCCGTCACCCCTCCAATACACCACGAGGAGGAATTCCTCTGGCTTCGGAGCGTGGGGGGACGCTGTCTAGGTCATAGGTTTGAACTCCCCCCCCCCCCCCTTCCCCCGTTTCCACTTCCCCTCTCCACTCTTGGCCGGGGTCGTGTCATAGTTGCTGGAGGTTTGTGGAGTCCAACTATCCGGTAAGGGGAGAGGCTGCCCCCCAGACTATGACTATGCTCTACAGCCATAGTACGACGACCCCCCCCCCTCTCCCCCGCACACGCACTTTTCTCAGCGCTAGCGACTATCTTAGCGCATTGCACCGATAAGCGGGATGGATAGTATCGATCCGGGTGGCTGGCGCCGCGTGTTCAGTTCGCTGTGCCCCGCCCGGCCGCATCCTGCGTTGTTACCGAATCGCTAATCCCAAGTTTGACGCCCCGCTATTCAGGACCGCCCCGCAGAGGAGACAGACGGATGGGGTGAGGGACACCCCTGGCGAGAACAGTGGGTTTCTTATACGTCACTGTAACTCATGTGTTACACACTTAAACCCTTATGCCCTTTTTTGTGCGGAAGCCTTGCAGGATTTTACACGACCATAGTTATGCACAATTTTTCCTGCATAACTATGCTTAACTCTGTTCCTTATGCACGCATTTGTGGAGAATTATGCACAATGTGCAACATAGTTATGCGTAAAATTTGGTGCATAAATATGGTTGTATAAAATTGTGCAGAAGGGTTTAATGTGTACAAGTCAGTTTTGAGTGTGATTTTCGCACATTTTCTGTTGCTTACGGATGTGTTACACGGTTGAAACAAAGGTGGGATAGGCAAACTTAGGATAGGTATTACAGTTTATGTTTATATAAAAATATTTACTTCCTGTGGAATAAAGTTGAATTCGTTGACCTGTTTTCGTAATTTACACAAAATTCCCCTTGACGCTTACACATTAAAAGTCTTACCAAGTAGCTCCGTTCCTCCTACTCTCTCTCTCTTTCTTTCTCTCTTTTTTCCGGCCTCTTGTCCTCCCACTCTTTCTCTACTCTCTTTTTCTCCGTCTCTGTCTTTCTTTCGTCCGTTTCTTTCTCCTCTCTCTGTCTCCCTTCCTCCGCCCCTCTCTTTCAATATCTTTTTTGTCTCTCTTTCTCCGTCTTCCTTCCGCGCCTTCTCTCTCTTTCTCTCGTGTCTCTCTATCTCCGTGTCTGGCTTTCATCTCTCTCTTTTTTTTTCTCTCTTCGTCTCTTTTTCTCTCTTCCTTCTTATTCTCTCTCTCTCTCGTCTCTCCCTTTCTCCGTCTCCCTCTCTCTTTACTCGTTTCTCTTGCGCATTGTCTCTCGTCCCTCTCGTTCTCCGTCTCACGTATAAGTATGTACTTGACACGGTACACACTCTCTATTTCTGTCTTTCTCTCTTTCTCCTTACTCTACAAATCTTAATGTGTAGTAGTTTGCCGTTTTTAACTGCAGTGCTGAAGTTCTGCAGGTATAACTGCAGAACTAAAGAGTTCGATCTGCACTTGTGACTGCAGAACTCTTTAGTTCTGCACTTGCAGATGTAGAATTCTCCAGTTTCGGAATAAAAACTGAACAGAGAGTTCTGCACCTGCAAGTGCAGAACTAAAGTGCTCCCCCTTCTCTCTCATCGTTTGTGTACCTTCCTTTCTCTATCTCCCGTTCTCTCATTACTCTCTTTCTCCGCCTCACGTATACGTGTGTACTTGACATTGTACACTCTTAGGTGTGTACATGACATAGCACACATTTAAGTGTTTACTTACTCTTTTTCTCACTCTCGACTCTCTCTTTCTCCGTCTTCCATCCTCGCCCTCTCTCTCTCTCCGTCTCCCTCTCTCTCTCTCTCTCTTCGTCTCACTCTTTCTCCTCAGTCTCTCTCTCTCTCTTGTCTCGTCCTGTCTCCGTCTCTCTTTATCCGTCTCTCTGGCTCTCGTCTTTTTTTTTCTGTGTCGTATCTCTTGCTTTCTCCGTATCTTATCTCGTCTCTCCCCTTCTCCGCCTCACGTATACGTGTGTATGTCAAGTACGTGTACTTGACATAGTGCATACAAATACGTGTGTACATGACACGGTACACGTAATGTGTGTACATGACTTTATGCACACTTAAGTGTGTACCGTGTACCGTGTCATGTACACACGTATTTGTCTGCACTATGTCAAGCACACTTTCTGTTTTTCTTTCTCCGTCTCCCTTCACCCTTCTCTATTTTTCTCCCATTCTCTCTCTCTCATTCCTCTCTTTCCTTATTTCTCTTTCTCCTTTTTTGCCCTCCCCACTGTCACACTGTCAATTCAAATGTATACATTGTATACTTTAAATAAAGTATACATGGCATGTATACTTCAAATAATGTATACATACAATGTATGCATTTATAAATGTGTACATACCGATGTGTGCATTTATAAATGTATACATACACATGTATTCTTTGTAAAGAATACCCATTTTGCCCTCAGTTTACATACCATGTACACTTTGGAAAAATGTATACATGGGCATGTATACATTTATTGAAGTATACATAGACATGTATACATTTATCAAAGCATACATGGTAATGTATACTTTTATTAAAGTGTACATGGCAGGTATACATTAATCAAAGTGTACAATGTACACATTTGTGTTGACAGAGCACTTTTTTGTTGTCTCTCTCCTCTGACTCATTGAGTTTCCCCCCCCCCCCCCTCTCTCTCTTACTTTTCTCTCCCTCCTCTCTTCGTACGCCTACGTTCCTCTTTCTTTCCCTTTCTTCCCTTTCTCCGTCGCACTTTGTATCCGTCTCCCTCGCTCCCTTCCTCTACACACAAAATACACACAAAATACACACAAAATACAAACACTAAGCAGGTATGTTTGTAATACAGACAAACTTCTTTGTATTATAAACAAATGGGATGTTTGTACTTGCGAACGTAAATTTTTCTTTGTTTGTAACTACAAACATGCCTTCTGTTTCTAATACAAAGAAGTTTGCACTGTCAATTCAAATGTATACATTGTATACTTTAAATAAAGTATACATGGCATGTATACTTCAAATAATGTATACATACAATGTATGCATTTATAAATGTGTACATACCGATGTGTGCATTTATAAATGTATACATACACATGTATTCTTTGTAAAGAATACCCATTTTGCCCTCAGTTTACATACCATGTACACTTTGGAAAAATGTATACATGGGCATGTATACATTTATTGAAGTATACATAGACATGTATACATTTATCAAAGCATACATGGTAATGTATACTTTTATTAAAGTGTACATGGCAGGTATACATTAATCAAAGTGTACAATGTACACATTTGTGTTGACAGAGTGTCTGTATGACAGACATACCTGTTCATGTTAAAACGGTGTTGGTATTGAGTGAGTGCAAAATTCGTGGTAACTTAGCAAGGGTTAGTTGGTAAGACTTTTAGAGTGTGTGCTCATGGAGAACATTAAAACTATACACAAGCACGCCTACACTTTAAAGTCTTACCAATTAGCTCCATTCCTCCTACTCTCTTTCTTTCTCCATTTCTCTTTTTTTTCCGGTCTCCATTCCTCCCATTCTTTCTCTCTCACGTGTCTCTCTTTCTCCGTTTCTTACTCTCTCCCTCTCTCTCTCTCTCTCTCTCTCTCTCTCTCTCTCTCTCTCTCTCTCTCTCTCTCTCTCTCTCTCACTCTCTCTCTCTCTCAGTCTCTCTCTCACTCTCTCTCTCTCACTCTCTCTCTCTCTCTCTCTCTCTCTCTCTCTCTCTCTCAGTCTCTCTCTCTCTCTCTCTCTCTCTCTCTCTCTCTCTCTCTCTCTCTCTCTCTCTCTCTCTCTCTCTCTCTCTCTCTCACTCTCTCTTGCTCTCACTCGTCTCCACTCTAAAGTTTTTACTACCAAATTTGCTTAGCATCTACTAAGCTTTTGTGCAGTCATCAGTTATGAAGGAATTCTTTAGTATTCCTAATCTTATTCCAAGTATAACAAAACGTTTTTACTAGTACAATAATTACGGTAAAATTAAGTGCTACAAAAAAGTTTATTATTACTAGGAAAATGTTAAGTAACACTAAAGAATTTCTTCATAACTTCTGACAGCATAAAACGCTTAGTAGTCACAAAGCAAATTTGGTAGGTGAAACATTAGAGTGTCTCTTTTTCTGCGTCACTTTTTCTTTCTGTCGTCTCTTTCTCCGTATCTTTATTCTCTCCCTCGTCTATCTGTCTCCGTCCCTCTTGCTATCTCTCTCTCTACATCTCCTTTCACTCTTGCTATCTCTCTTTCTATATCTCCTTTCTCTCTTGCTATCTTTCTTTCTCTCTCGTCCCTTTCGTTCTCCGTTTCACGTGTGTGTCCTCCACACGGTACACACTTATAAGTGGGTACAAATTAGGTTCTCCGTCTCTCTCTCGTCTCTCGCTTTCTCCGTCTCTCTTACTCTCTCGTCTCTTTTTCTCGCTCTCTCCCCCCTCTCTATTTCTCTCTCTTTCTGTCTTTCTCACACACACACACACTCTTAAGTGTGTACTCGACACGGTACACACTAATAGGTTTGTCCTAGGGTTGGTCGATTCGATTCCGATTCGAATCGAGAATCGATTTCGCACGTCGATTTTCGATTCGAATCGGAATCGATTCGGTTTCTCTCTTGTCTCGCCCTGTCTCCGTCTCTCTCTCTTTATCCGTCTCTGTGGCTCTCGTCTCTTTTTTTGTGTCTTATCTCCCTCTCTCTGTATCTTATTCTCTGTCGTCTCTCCCTTTCTCCGTCTCATTTTTCTCTCTCCGTCTTTCTATCCCGTCTGTATCTTCGTCTCTCTGTTCCGTCTCTGTCTTTCTCCGTCTCACGTGTAAGTGTGTGCTCGGTACGGTACACACTTCAGGTATAATTGGGCGAGTTGGTCGCTCTCTCTCTCTCTCCGTCTCTCATTCCGTCTCCGTTTTCCTCGCATCTCATTCCTTCTCTTCTCTCCGATGCTTGTCTCCTTCTCCGTCACTTTCTTTTTTTCCCTCCCTCTATCTGTCTCTCTCGCCCCTCTCTTTTTCTCCCCCTGCCTCCCTCTCTTTTACTTTCTCTACCCTACGTCTACCTTCCTCCTTCTGTCTTGTCTCTTCGTATGTCTACAATCTCACAGGAAAAACAAAGGTAGGAATTAATGCTTTTCTAGGGGTATGAAATTTTAATGCCTATGCAAAGGCACGAAATTGTCCAAAGGCATTAAAATAACACCTTTGGGGCAGTTTTAATGCCTTTGCAGGGGTGCTAATTTTTAATGCCTTCGTAAAGGCATTAAACGCCTTCGAGTCCTACCTTTGTTTTTCCAGTGCTTTCTTCCCCTCTCGCACTCTTTATCCGTCCACTCTAAATGTTCAAGGACAATATTGTTACTGGGCACCGGACTTCTGTGTGCATAACTAGACCAGTCACAATATTGTAACTGATTGCACACATTTTTGTAACTCGCCAGTAGCAATTTGAGTGTTATTAGTTACAATACTGTACCTGGTCTAGTTATGCTCACAGAAGTCCGGTGCCCAGTTACAATATTGTCCTTGGGCATTTAGAGTGTCTCCCTCGCTCCCTTCCTTTCTCTCTCTTTTTCTTCGTCTTCATTCCTCCCACTCTCTCTTTCTTCGTCTCTCGTGTCTTTTTCCATCTCTGTCTTTCTCTTTTCCTCTGTTAGGTCGTTGCTGTGCCCACACTTATCAGTGTGTATCGTGTCAGATACTTGATACAGTATACACTTATTAGTGTGTACAAAACGGTTCGTCTCACACACACAGACACACACTTACACTGCCAGAAAAAACTACGGAAAGTACTGTTAATTTTTTCACAGTACTCCTCTGTACTTCAAACCACAGTGATCTCCGTCTTTTGACTACGGAAGTCTTCCGTCATTTTGCTGATAAGTTCTCCGTATGGTGCCAGCTAGTTTTCATGCTGTTTGAATTGGCAAGAATCTCAACAAAGTTCAGCCTTAAATTGGTTGAGATCCTGCTCGAAATGCATCCCCTTTGTCAGGCTAAATTGACGTGCAATTTTAACAGTCAAAACAGCATGAAAACTAGCTGGCACCATACGGAGAGCTTATCAGAAAAATGACGGAAGACTTCCGTAGTCAAAAGACGGAGATCACTGTGGTTTGAAGTACAGAGGAGTACTGTGAAAAAATTAACAGTACTTTCCGTAGTTTTTTCTGACAGTGTACAGCCACACAGAAAAAAAAAAACACACACTTACAGACACACAGAAAGAGGAAATACACACACTCACACAGTATCATACATGATTAATATTATCACTATCAGTTTTAACTAGCATACTATCTATATCACTGGTGGGGGTGGGGTAGGGGTTTTGGGGTGGGGTTTGGGGTGGTTTGTAGGGTATGAGGGGGTGTTTGTATGATTGGGGTGGGGTTGTATTTTTTTTTACTATATGATATCTAGGTATATATAGCATATATAGGGTTTTATAGAATAGGTATGTATATGATATATAGGGTATATAATAGATATATAGGGGTTTTTATAGAAATAGGTATGTAATATGATATATAGGTATATATAGATATCATAGGGTTTTATAGAAATAGGTATGTATATGATATATAGGTATATATAGATATATCAGGGTTTTATAGATAGGTATGTATGATATATAGGATATAGTTAGGGTTTTTATATATGTATATCATAGGTATATATAGATATATAGGGTTTTATAGAAATAGGTATGTATATGATTATATAGGTATATATAGATATATAGGGGTTTTATAGAAATAGGTATGTATATGATATATAGGTATATATAGATATATAGGGTTTTATAGAAATAGGTATGTATATGATTTTTTTTTATATAGGTATATATAGATATATAGGGTTTTATAGAAATAGGTATGTATATGATTTTTTTTTATATAGGTATATATAGATATATAGGGTTTTATAGAAATAGGTATGTATATGATTTTTTTTTATATAGGTATATATAGATATATAGGGTTTTATAGAAATAGGTATGTATATGATATATAGGTATATATAGATATATAGGGTTTTATAGAAATAGGTATGTATATGATTTTTTTTTATATAGGTATATATAGATATATAGGGTTTTATAGAAATAGGTATGTATATGATTTTTTTTTATATAGGTATATATAGATATATAGGGTTTTATAGAAATAGGTATGTATATGATTTATATATAGGTATATATAGATATATAGGGTTTTATAGACATAGGTATGTCATATGATTTTTTTTTATATAGGTATATATAGATATATAGGGTATTTTAAGAAATAGGTATGTATACTGATTATTTTATTTTATATACTAAATCATATACAGAAATACTCACAAGTTTTAAAACACTCATCTTACAGATCATATCAAATAATAATAACACTATACAAACATCTACTACATACTGTTATAAAACATCCCATCTTACAGACACATCAAAAAAAAACACACTTACACACACTCACACACTTTAAAACACTCCCACTTACAGACACATCAAAAAAAAAAACACACTTACACACACTCACACACTTTAAAACACTCCCACTTACAGACACATCAAAAAAAAAAACACACTTACACACACTCACACACTTTAAAACACTCCCACTTACAGACACATCAAAAAAAAAAACACACTTACACACACTCACACACTTTAAAACACTCCCACTTACAGACACATCAAAAAAAAAACTCACAAAAAAAAAACACACACTTTAAAACACTCCCACTTACAGACACATCAAAAAAAAAACTCACAAAAAAAAACACACACTTTAAAACACTCCCACTTACAGACACATCAAAAAAAAAACTCACAAAAAAAAAACACACACTTACACTCATGTAGTGGGGCAAGGGTAGAAAAAAATTAAGATCGTTGTAAAAATATATCAATTTTATTTTGTGACAAACATTTGATACAAATTGTTTAAAAGAAGAAAATCTGTCCTCTGTCCCTCTTCTGTCCTCTGTCCTCTGTCCCTCTTCTGTCCTCTGTCCCTCTTCTGTCCTCTGTCCTCTGTCCTCTGTCCTCTGTCCTCTGTCCTCTGTCCTCTGTCCTCTGTCCCTCTGTCCCTCTGTCCCTCTGTCCCTCTGTCCCTCTGTCCCTCTGTCCCTCTGTCCCTCTGTCCTCTGTCCTCTGTCCTCTGTCCTCTGTCCTCTGTCCTCTGTCCTCTGTCCTCTGTCCCTCTGTCCCTCTGTCCCTCTGTCCCTCTGTCCCTCTGTCCCTCTGTCCCTCTGTCCCTCTGTCCCTCTGTCCCTCTGTCCCTCTGTCCCTCTGTCCCTCTGTCCCTCTGTCCCTCTGTCCCTCTGTCCCTCTGTCCCTCTGTCCCTCTGTCCCTCTGTCCCTCTGTCCCTCTGTCCCTCTGTCCCTCTGTCCCTCTGTCCCTCTGTCCCTCTGTCCCTCTGTCCCTCTGTCCCTCTGTCCCTCTGTCCCTCTGTCCCTCTGTCCCTCTGTCCTCTGTCCCTCTGTCCTCTGTCCTCTGTCCTCTGTCCTCTGTCCTCTGTCCTCTGTCCTCTGTCCCTCTGTCCTCTGTCCTCTGTCCTCTGTCCTCTGTCCTCTGTCCTCTGTCCTCTGTCCTCTGTCCTCTGTCCTCTGTCCTCTGTCCTCTGTCCTCTGTCCTCTGTCCTCTGTCCTCTGTCCTCTGTCCTCTGTCCTCTGTCCTCTGTCCTCTGTCCTCTGTCCTCTGTCCTCTGTCCTCTGTCCTCTGTCCTCTGTCCTCTGTCCTCTGTCCTCTGTCCTCTGTCCTCTGTCCTCTGTCCTCTGTCCTCTGTCCTCTGTCCTCTGTCCTCTGTCCTCTGTCCTCTGTCCTCTGTCCTCTGTCCTCTGTCCTCTGTCCTCTGTCCTCTGTCCTCTGTCCTCTGTCCTCTGTCCTCTGTCCTCTGTCCTCTGTCCTCTGTCCTCTGTCCTCTGTCCTCTGTCCTCTGTCCTCTGTCCTCTGTCCTCTGTCCTCTGTCCTCTGTCCTCTGTCCTCTGTCCTCTGTCCTCTGTCCCTCTGTCCTCTGTCCTCTGTCCTCTGTCCTCTGTCCTCTGTCCTCTGTCCTCTGTCCTCTGTCCTCTGTCCTCTGTCCTCTGTCCTCTGTCCTCTGTCCTCTGTCCTCTGTCCTCTGTCCTCTGTCCTCTGTCCTCTGTCCTCTGTCCTCTGTCCTCTGTCCTCTGTCCTCTGTCCTCTGTCCTCTGTCCTCTGTCCTCTGTCCTCTGTCCTCTGTCCTCTGTCCTCTGTCCTCTGTCCTCTGTCCTCTGTCCTCTGTCCTCTGTCCTCTGTCCTCTGTCCTCTGTCCTCTGTCCTCTGTCCTCTGTCCTCTGTCCTCTGTCCTCTGTCCTCTGTCCTCTGTCCTCTGTCCTCTGTCCTCTGTCCTCTGTCCTCTGTCCTCTGTCCTCTGTCCTCTGTCCTCTGTCCTCTGTCCTCTGTCCTCTGTCCTCTGTCCTCTGTCCTCTGTCCTCTGTCCTCTGTCCTCTGTCCTCTGTCCTCTGTCCTCTGTCCTCTGTCCTCTGTCCTCTGTCCTCTGTGTGTTGCAGTTTCACTGTTATTCAATTCCCGAGAATTCACATCATTTTTCATGTGAAAAGTGTCACATTTTTTTAAATATTGACGTCAGATTCTTTAGAATGTGACACCGCGTTTTAAACAATATGATCTTTTTTCACATGAAAAATAATGTGACGACACAGGAATTGAATAACAGTGAAACTGCAACATTACGAGGGCAGAGAGCAGAAGGCAGAGGGCAGAGGGCAGAGGGCAGAGGGCAGAGGGCAGAGGGCAGAGGGCAGAGGGCAGAGGGCAGAGGGCAGAGGGCAGAGGGCAGGAGGCAGAGGGCAGGAGGCAGAGGGCAGGAGGCAGAGGGCAGGAGGCAGAGGGCAGGAGGCAGAGGGCAGGAGGCAGAGGGCAGGAGGCAGAGGGCAGGAGGCAGAGGGCAGGAGGCAGAGGGCAGGAGGCAGAGGGCAGGAGGCAGAGGGCAGGAGGCAGAGGGCAGGAGGCAGAGGGCAGGAGGCAGAGGGCAGGAGGCAGAGGGCAGGAGGCAGAGGGCAGGAGGCAGAGGGCAGGAGGCAGAGGGCAGGAGGCAGAGGGCAGGAGGCAGAGGGCAGGAGGCAGAGGGCAGGAGGCAGAGGGCAGGAGGCAGAGGGCAGGAGGCAGAGGGCAGGAGGCAGAGGGCAGGAGGCAGAGGGCAGGAGGCAGAGGGCAGGAGGCAGAGGGCAGGAGGCAGAGGGCAGGAGGCAGAGGGCAGGAGGCAGAGGGCAGGAGGCAGAGGGCAGGAGGCAGAGGGCAGGAGGCAGAGGGCAGGAGGCAGAGGGCAGGAGGCAGAGGGCAGGAGGCAGAGGGCAGGAGGCAGAGGGCAGGAGGCAGAGAGCAGGAGGCAGAGAGCAGAGATTTCCGATGCACATTCAAAGGTGAAGACAATATACACTAGAAATTCAAGTGCTCGAATGTCGCACACTTATAGGTGTGTGAATGTTCATTGGTACATTTAGGGGTGCAACTTTTGACTACCATTTAAAATGTAACTTCTGAGGTCAGCATCATCTCCGGCGCAAAATTTCCTTTCAAACGAGCTCGCATGTGATAGGGTTGAGATTGTCACTTTACCATGGAAACGCCCCTAAATACAACTTCAGACATTTGATTTGATGAAGATACCCACTTAAATATAACTCGCAACCCTATCACATGCGAGCTCGTTTGAAAGGAAATTTTACGCTTCATATGATGCTGACCTCAGAAGTTATATTTTAAGTGGTAGACAAAAACTTGCACCCCCAAGTGTACGAATGAACATTCACACACCTACTACGACATTCGTACCCTTGGATTTCCAGTGTAATTATGATGATTAAACAAAGTGAGGACAGTGGATTACACTAGAAAAACAAAGGTGCTGTCTAATGCCTTTTAAAGGCGTTAGTGAAATAGTGCCTTTAGAAAGGCGCTATCGCCTCCCAAAGGTGCTATTTTTGGCGCTATTCGTGCCTTTACAAAGGTATTAGTGCAGTAACACTCCATAAAATTCAATAGTACCCCAAAAAGGGGGCTATATAGCACCTTTGTTTTTCCAGTGTACAGGCAGAGAGCAGAACGAAGAAAGCAGAAGGCAGAGAAAAGAGGACGAAGGGTAGAGGAATAAGGCGAAAATGACCGCTGAATTTGGTGTACAAATTTCGTGAATTTTATGTGACTTGCCTTTGAAGTGGCTGTGAATTTGTTTGAATTGGGTTTTGAATAAATTGTTTCAACTTTATCTGAATTTGTTTGAATTGCATTAGTGGTGTACACTAAAGTCCGAGGTTATTTTTTCCTCCCTTAATACTTAAGGGTATTTTGTTTGGCTTTCTATCTGCATGGTACATGTTCTCCATTCAAACCGTAGAGAAGTTACCGAGCATAATCTTAACACGTTTCATCTAGAAGTGAGGCATTTAGCACATACGAAATCGAAGAAAAGCCGTGGAGACAATCAAACCTTTAATTGTTCGATAAAATCGTCTGCTAAAAGCTAGCTCAATTGAACGTTTGTTTGGTTCCACGATTTTTTGCTGCCGATTTCGTATCGGCTTAATGCTTAATTTTTACATTTCGAGTGTGTAGTTTGTGACGTATCTTCTCTGCTGTTTGAACGGAAAAATTTCCCATGCAAGATTGAAAGCTGAACAAAATATCCTGAAGGACTGAAGGACAGTATTGAGGCAGAGAGAAGAACGAGGGGAGGGATCAATTCGAAAAATATGTGTACAGATTTAAAACATCATTTAAAACGTAAAGAAAGTAATAAATCTTGATAAAATCAATGAGATAGTTATACAAAAAAAAATCCGAAAAATTGACAACAAATAACCCAAAAACTAAGCGGAAACAAAACGAGAAACAAGACAATCTTTATGTAAAAGTTATAGCCAATTCCCTAACTTCCTTAAGAATCAATCAAAATTTTAAAGAACATCAAAAATGATCAAAAATTAAAAAGTCATAGTACACATTTCGTTTGAGCGATCTCTCACCTCTGGGCACGAGGCACAGAGCAGAAGGCACAGAGCAGAAGGCGGAGGGCAGAGGGCAGAGGGCAGAGAGAAGAAGGCAGAGAGCAGAGATTTTAGATGCAAATTAAAAGGTGAAGAAAATATAATAATGATGATTAAACAAAATGAGGACAGTGGATTACAGGCAGAGAGCAGAACGAAGAAAGCAGAAGGAAGAAGGCAAAGAAAAGAGGACGAAGGGTAGGGGAATAAGGCGAAAATGACCGCTGAATTTGGTGTACAAATTTCGTGAATTTTATGTGACTTGCCGTTGAAGTGGCTGTGAATTAGTTTGAATTGGGTTTTGAATAAATTGTTTCAACTTTATCTGAATTTGTTTGAATTGGAGTAAATCTGTTGTATTAGTGGTGTACACCAAAGTCCGAGGTTATTTTTTCCTCGCAGAGGGCAGATAGCTCACTTTACAACTTTTGCTGTAATATCTCTGCCCTCTGCCACAATGATGTCCCTTAATACTTAACGGTATTTTGTTTAGCTTTCTATCTGCATGGTTCATGTTCTCCATTCAAACCGTAGAGAAGTTACCGAGCATAATCTTAACACGTATCATCTAGAAGTGAGGCATTTAGCACATACGAAATCGAAGAAAAGCCGTGGAGACAATCAAACCTTTAATTGTTCGATAAAGTCGTCTGCTAAAAGCTAGCCCAATTGAACGTTTGTTTGGCTCCACTATTCCTTCCTGCCGATTTCGTATCGGCTTAATGCCCATTTTTTACATTTCGAGTGTGTAGTTTGTGACGTATCTTCTCTGCTGTTTGAACGGAAAAAATATCCCATGCAGATTGACAGCTGAACAAAATTTCCTGAAGGACTGAAGGACAGTATTGAGGCAGAGAGAAGAACGAGGGGAGGGATCAATTCGAAAAATATGTGTACAGACTTAAAACATCATTTAAAACGTAAAGAAAGTAATAAATAAATAAATCTTAATAAAATCAATGAGATAGTTATACAAAAAAAAATCCGAAAAATTGACAACAAATAACCCAAAAACTAAGCGGAAACAAAACGAGAAACAAAACAATCTTTATGTAAAAGTTATAGCCAATTCCCTAACTTCCTTAAGAATCAATCCAAATTTTAAAAACATCAAAAATGATCAAAAATTTAAAAAGTCATAGTACACATTTCGTTTGAGCGATCTCTCACCTCTGGGCACAAGGCACAGAGCAGAAGGCGGAGGGCAGAACACAGAAGGCAGAAGACTAGAGACTGTGGGCAGAAGACCGACGGGGAAGCGAGACGAAGGGTAGATACCGATTATTCGAACTCCTTTTCTCTTCCGTCCCCCCTCCAAAAACAATATCTCAGATGAACTCCAGAAACATAGGCATACCGACAATTGAGTTAATAACTTGTCACTTGCACTGGAAAGCAAAGTGTCGGAATGTCGCTCACTCGTAACGGAGTGTGAATGTGTTATGTAAACTTGGGTTTCCGCACGCGTTCGAAATTCCTTCGAGCAAGTCTGCGAATTGACATTTAGATATGTAGATACGTGCGACATTCACGCCTTTGGTTTTTCAGCGCACCTTGAAATGTTTGGTAATTTTTTTTTCCCCTCACATCGAATTAGATGTGCTAGGTGATTGTGTTGAGTGCTTACCCACAATCCACCCTTTCCCTCCCCTCTTTTCAACACTGCACGCCGTAAATATTACATGTAATTAGATAAAAATGCAGAAATGCAGATTTATGAATTATTCTCATTGCCATACAGAAATAAAGAAATACTTTATGTGAAAGAATATTAATACGAAAGCATGATTTTGTCGATAAATCTGCCGGTTTATGTAACTACATGTAAATTGAACGAGAAGGTACATTTTCAGTTAGAGTGTGGGCTCAGTGAACTGAACCGCTTGTGTGTTTGCAGTGGAGGAGCTGGAGTGACACCTGGCGGGACAGCCCGTATCACTACATGGTGGGCAAGCTGAGCCGGCCCGAGCTGGGTCCGCCCGCGCACCAGTCTGACGACGACCGCTACCGCTGCTTCGTCTACGAGGACGTGTCCAACTCCACCACCCAGGTCACCAGCTCGCCCTACCCCATCTGCGTCGGCGTTCCTTCGCCCTCGTAGGGCTTTAAAGTCATGAAGTTAACTAGATGTAAAACCCCTTTCCCTCCCACACAACAAGAAATTTAGATCCAACTAGTAGAATGCTGAGCATTTTTAGGCTGAGTGTGTTTAAAGATTTCAATTGAATTTTAAAAACACAAAATAGACATATATAAATTCATTGTTTGTTTGTTTTTAATGCATGTTTTTTAATGAATGTAGGTAATGAAAATTTATTATTGTATGATCCACATAATAAAATGAACTATAGACCTTCTTCTAATTTTTTCCTATCTTTCAAATCAACAGAAAACCAACCTAGACTAACCTAACCTAACCAAGATGGATTATGCTATCTTTCAAACCAACACAAAACCAACCCAAAGTAACCTAACCAAGATGGATTAGAAAAGTTGGAAAGACGTAACCAACAATTTTACGGCCCAAAAAGAAAAAAAGTACAAAACCAACCTAAACTAACCTAACCTAACCAAGACTGATTAAAAAACTTGGAAAACGTCAAATAAAAAAAAATATACAAAACCAACCTAAATAAATTCATAGATGTAAATTTCAATTCAGATTGCATGATGTATATTACATATTTTTGCATTAAGTATATCAATTAACTTACTGTAATTTCTTGAAATAACAAGCATACATTTTGTTCAACAACAGGCTCTTTGCTTACTATCAGAAAACATTGCACTTATCAAATTTGATTAAAAAAAGTCAAATCTGGTTCATGCCAGTTTAAAAAAGAGAAACTTCAAAAACTATTTTATTAAAAGTATTACCATGTTCTTTTCTTGATTCAATTACTGTCAACACCTATCATCATCATTCATTCCTTCTTTCAAATAGCTATATCAACTGTCATCATCGTCAACATGCATTTTGAGTCACTGACAGATGACTGCACTGGTAAAACAAATGTTTAGTTCTAAATATCATTGGTGTTTAGTTCCAAAGTCTTTAAAAACTTTACACCAGCTGGTGTATAAACAGCTTGGCCAAAGAGATGGAGCGTGGCGTAGAGACACAACAAAGCAGACAGCGCTTAATAAATAATGCTCTTCAAACGGAATGCTTGTTATTAAACGTGATCCAAATGAATGTGCAGGCATGACAGAAACCTCTTATTAAACACAGCTGTGATTGAATCGAGTCTAAATCAAGATTTAAAACAGCTCTATGCGTAGGTTAGGTTGCTTTGTTTTGTTTCCCACTGCGCTCTGCCACTCCAAGCAAGTTGTCCATAGTTTAACTTATTAAACGTCAATTGATGTTTAGTTGGTGAGGTTATTTGAAACTAAACATCCATTGATGTATAGAACTAAACATTTGTTTTACCAGTGTGAACAGATGACTTGTGTTGATGTCAGATACCACCTCACACACGAATGAAAACTTGTCACTGACATTGGCAGTTTGAGACTTTATAGCAGAGCACACTCGTGATACTAATGAATCTGATATCTGGAAAAGACTAAATATTAGAAATCTTTATCTTACTTGAATGATATCAAAAACATACAAACAACTGCTAATATTCAAACAACTACAAACTTGGGTCGGCCTATCAATAAATTGGGATGCCCAACGACAAACTTTTGGATCGTCTTGAGAATACAGTTGTACTTCGACACTTCATTTTGCATAATTTCAATCTCACAAACGGCATCTTGACTTGAAAAGTGCACACTAGCACTTATTAAACCACCTGATGCAGAATATTTTCCAAACCTATGTCTGCCTATTACAATCTCCAAATGCAGCTTAAATAACACACACTCCATACTTTTTACCAATGCATGAAGCAAAACTAAACAATTATTACAGCATCAAACTGTAAAATCATCATCATAACCAAATATAAAGACGAAACGTTTTTGTTTCATCGGTGCACATCTCCTTTTCTTCCCACTCTCCTAACCTTTCATATGACAACATACGAACGTCTGCTAGAACAAATCGAATGATGTATACCAACACATAAACATAAAAACAAAAAAATAGAAAATCTATTTAAAAACCCTAAAAAAACCCTAAAAATGTATTTTTAACGCCACCGTAATCGAACAAATAATTAAAAAGAGTTCCATACTTGATGAAACCTTTAGATAACCAACTACGACAGTTTTGTCTTAGGTTGGCAGCAACCTGTTAGAGAAACTTTTTCTCTCTACTTCGTGGCTTCGTGAGATAGTACAGTACAGTACAGTACTAGTATAGTTTAGTTTAGTTTAGTTGTCACTCAGCCAATAAAACGAGTTATAAAAGAAAACGTTCTTTTCTTTCTTGGGGCAAGAAAATCTTTTTTGAATGGTGAGCTGGAACGGCCCACCATCGTTGAACCAAGTGCACATTTGTCCAACACTAGAACATGTGCAACTCGAGGGATCCTCCACTCAAAAACAAAAAGTAAGTGTGGACCATCGAAACAGTAAATAAATAATTAATAAAAATAAGAAATAAAAACTATGAGAAAAAACTTGAAAAAATCTAGTAAAAAAGACAACTGAAATTTATGAAGGAAAAACCAGCAAAAGTCATGGGTAACCACGAAAATCTCAGGAAAAAAATGTGAAGGACCCCTCGGTGTTACTCCCAACATAACAATTGTGCAAGTGCAACTGTTAAACTTTACGGTTGTGCACTTCAAGTGTTCAGCACGGTAGGATTGTTCACTATCCAACCGGCCTTACTGTTGAACGAGATGAGCGTTTCACTGCCCAGTGGAAAACCGTTGATACGGCGACCATTAGGAAACAGCTCGCAATTGTCTCGAACGGGCAGGGTTGGGAACGTTAATTTTAAAAAGTAACGGATAACGTTGACGTTGATCGGGACCGAAAGTAACGCGTTACGTTTATGTTACCGGTCCTGATTAACGTAACGCGTTATCGTTAGTCGTAACGATTTAACGGCGTGAACGATTAATCGATTTCAAGGGTCCTCTGCTGCTGAGAAAAAAGCTGCTCATGCAAAGCTTTAATGAGACTACAGGTGAGTCGGAGTAAATAATGTGCAATATGTCAGAAAGCCAAATTTACGAATTAAATAGAAAACCTTGAACAAAACAAAGTATTGCACAGTACAGTAGGTCAGGCTGCCTCGGAGCCACCGTCGCTCCCTTGTTTTCGCAGCATAACCCAGATGCCTGCAACGGTCGGATCGCTCGATCCGAGAGTGAGTGAGAGAGCGCGACATCGCCTTTCTCTCTCCCACCATCTCAGCGCTAGATTCGTCTGTCCGCTTGTCGGGTCACTCTCGGACCGGCACAGAAGCTCGCCCCCACCCACTCCCCTCCTCACCTCTCACCCAGCGTCTTGACTGCCGGGTCCACATGCGATCCGACAATCCGACAAAATTTTGTCGAACGAACGAACGAACCGCATGGGCTTGGCGGTCGAACGAACTCGGATGCGCAGTGCTCAGCGTTGTCGGATCGATTTTGGGAGACTGGTTCGACCGTTGCAGGCCCCTGGCATAACCGGACTTAAAGTATCGATAACGCCGTTGCGTCGTTAAGGACGAAAAGTAACGCGTTTACGATATCGTTACAGGCACCTAAAATTGCATCGAGTTAACGATAACGTTAATTAACGTTAACGAAAACGCTTTAACGCCGTTACATCGTTAAAGTAACGTTCCCAACCCTGCGAACGGTACCTCCGGATCGACTCGACTGTTTGAGTTCAGTCAAGAGTCAATCCGGAAGTAGCCCGTTCGAGACTATCACGGGGAGCCACTAATGAGTCATGACCCTTTAAGTGGAAACGCAATTGTATGAATGCTACTCGCTTACAAATGTAAATTCTGATTCACAAATTTGAACTAGCAGAAAAGTACACTCTAAAGGACCATGGACTTTTATTGTTACCAGTCCCTAGACTTTTTTGAGCATGCCTAAGACGGATACAATATTGTGTGTAGTCAGTTCCATTTTTGAAAATTTTGTTGCTGGCTAGTTACAAAATTTTCAAAAATGTAACTAACTGCACACAATATTGTATCCGGCTTAGACATGCTCAAAAAAGTCCAGGGGCTGGTGACAATAAAAGTCCATGGTCATTTAGAGTGTAAATGCATTTTCCTCTGAACTTTTTCCCACTGGAAGGAAGGCCCGGATTGGAGCTAATACGCCTAAAAGTGTGTGACCTTCACATTTCTGGCACACGCGTGAGGGGAAAGGGTATCAGGGATCACTTTAAAAAAAAAAAAAGTGCAGCTCTCCCAAGAATTTTTTTTTAATCTTAAACAATTTTTCAAAACTCAAAAATAAAATCAAGGAAGTTCATGCAAAATCCGAAAAATCAAGAACTAATTGATGAATAAAAACCTTAGGTTAAATAATAAGTCATAAATAATGAGAAAATCAAAATTTATTGAAAAGTGACGGAACATTTTAGTATTATTTTTTTTTGAAAATCAAAAGCAGAACACACACTAAAAGAAAAACAAAATTAATTTTTTTTTAAAAAAAAGCAAGTAAGAAAATTGTTGGGCACATTTAGTATGAGTGATTCCCCCCTCGGAGCGCCCTACAGGACTCTAGTTTTGAACACTTCCACAAATTTACGTCCTACGCTTTGGATGTAAATTAACGCATGTGTCTGTTTCATCCACAGTGTGGACGTACTTCCGGGTCGCGTGGGGCATTGGAAAGTCGGTCCTCAGTGTATTGTGTCATTTACCTCCTCTGATGTAAGTAGAGATGAGCGAACAGGCCAGTTCGAATTTGAACGAACTCGAACAAAATTGGTATAAAATTCTTCGAACGAACACGAACACGAACAACCATTTTTTTCTTCGAACGAACCGAACTGAACAAACTACTGTTCATATTCGAACGAACACGAACAATTAATATTTTTTTACCTATTCTGTCTAAAATGTAGCGGCCAAAAGCGTCGGCCAAAAGGGGGCTACTCGTGTTAATACCTCTTTAAAAGACATTTCCCGCAATGGGATAGCTTAGAACAGTCGGAATCGGCAGAGTTAAACATTTCCTCGTCGAAACAGACTAATCAGAGAGCGGCATTTTCCGCCCCTAATAGAAAATAGACGTCCCATAGATGTCGAAAAGAGGTCTAAGGATAGATGCCTAGCCGTCTACTAGCCATCTATCATAGACGTCTATTAGACAGTCTAAAATGGCCGCAAACGTGCGATCTTTTAGACGTCTATGTCAGCGGTTCCTAAACTAGGGGTCGCGACCCCAAATGGGGTCGCGGAAATTTTTCGGGGGGTCGCAATGAGGTGCTTGGGGTCGCATGGGGTCGCAGCAATTTTAACTAACACATTTCGTCGGAGTACAGGGAAGTTTGTAATTAATAACCTTTCTGCGCAGTAACAAAACAGAAACACTTTTTGGGGAATGGAAGTTATTTTTTGAACTCTTGACCGGTGACAAAAAGTTTGTTCGTAAACAACACGTGTTGTTCAACAAGTTAACAACACTTTTGCTGTTAAACAACAACAAAAATTTTGGGGGTCGCGTGGGGTCGCGAGAATGTCTGAGTGGGGTCGCGAAAATTTTGGACGGTGAATTTGGGGTCGCGAGGTGAATAAGTTTGGGAACCGCTGGTCTATGTGTAGCCATCGGACCCACGTATGCGGGAAGAGGCTTTTTAGACATCTATGTCCGAGACCAATAGGCTGTTGCTTTAGATAAAATGTCACCGATTGGCGTCTACTACTGCTACTACTCGATAGTTTATAGACCTGTGATGGGGGAGTTCTGCAATGCCAAAACATGTTTCGGCCTTTCAACCCTTCGGAAGAGTCGTAGACACAAGCCATCCGACAGGTGACATCATTCTAGACTTTCAAAAATTAGAACGGAGGTTCATCGGACGGACGCGTTGTCCCTCAGATTGGGAACTGCGTCAAGGCGCGTACTCCCCACAACTTTACGGCGGAAACGTCGCCTCTAGCGCTTCTCACGGTCATTTTCGAAAATTTAGAGAGGGATTGACCAATGACCTGGTCGGTTTTGTTCGGCGACGAAAATTTGTTCGATCAGTCCCCGAACATTTCGGATCCGAACAACTTGCGTTCGTGTTAGAACGAACACGAACAGTTCGCTGTTCGTTCGAGTTCGTTCGACTGCGAACATGTTCGCTCATCTCTAGATGTAAGGCTGTCATTTACATCCACACAAGATATGTCCACAGTTCCTTCTGATATTCACATCCACGTGAGATACGTCCTCACAACATGCTGCAATGAGATTGTCACCGGCAGGCAGCCAGCATGCAGCCAGTTGCCCCGGGCAGTATGCCTGTCTACGTCTCTAACTTGAAGCTGGCATTCGGACCGTCATTGGTGATTTGCGTTCAATTTAGAACTCACGATCACGTGACGGGGAGCGGTTTTGAAATGTAAGGTGCCCTTTACGACAAACGCTTTCTGATCGGGGTCAACGAGGGGACGTTTCAGGGTGCGAGTCTGCGAGGCCGTTCATAGGAAAGCACTCGCGTGATCACTCGTACACCCTGGCCCGTAATCAATGCGTAATCACTAGTAATCTAGGCGTAATAACCTATTATTAAGGGTTATTATCGATAAAGTATCAATTGTAATAAACTCATTATGTATGTTATCCAGTAAAACAACCAAAATAACAGAAAATAAGGAGTAAACATGCGTAATAACGGGCGTAATCGCGTAATCACGTGAGCGAGAGAGATAGCTGTTGGCTGCATCATGCTGTCTCACTCTTACTCTCTGAGCGTCGGGCAAGCGAAGAGAGGCTAACCCGACCGATCGAAAACACTGATGTAAATACTACACTCTCAGCCCACTAATGACTTTTTCTTTCGTAGACGACTAAAAATTTTAAACTTTCGGAAAATATTTAGTAATTTCTAAGTATTCCTTACAAATTCGTAAGTATTTTACGAACTTTTTTTCTAAGTAATTAAATATTCAATAATCTAAATAAATAAATAAGAAATTGTGCTTATTACTTAGTAATTTCCTAAGTATATTACTGCTGCACAAAATTTTTAGTGGTTACTTACAAAATGTACGTAAGTGGGCTGAGAGTGTAGAAGGAATTGTGGACGTATCTTGTGTGGATGTAAATGACAGCCTTACACTAGAGTTTGCAATCGGTCGGCCAAACCCCGGTGCGCTTGCACGCTGGCTGCTCTTGCCCGACCCGAACTGAGGTGACGATCACCACGCGTGCGACAGAGACTGCTAGAGCTGTCTCTCTCACCCGTCCGGCAGGCGGGCAAGCGCGCTAGGGTCTACCTTACACCAGAGGAGGTAAATGACACAATACACTGAGAACCGATTTTCCAATGCCCCACGCGACCTGGAAGTACGTCCACACTGTGGATGTAACAGACACATGCGTTAATTTACATCCAAAGCGTTGGACGTACACACTAAAATACTAGGGACAACTTTGTTCCTAGCCTAAGCTACGGTGAGCAGCCTGCACCACTGTAAGTTACGGTGCATTTTCACCGTAAGCTACGGCGAATAGCCTGCACCACTGTAAGTTACGGTGTATATTCACTGTAAGTTACGGTGAATACGCACCGTAACTTACAGTGGTGCAGGTTTCACCGTAAGCTTTTAACAGTGTATCGCGCCTTCTTAGTGCACTATCAGACAGGTGGTAATCAGATCAGGTTATGGGTCCTTGCTTTTATAGAAATAATACTTTTTCTCACACTCTTTGACAAGATCCCAGCACGCTCGTACGGTGCAGAAAACTGTTCTGGAGTGTTGTGTGCCGATTTTGATCTGATTGTCAGCGATGTCCACTGCTTACACAACACAGAGCGGTCACCATTCATTACTCTCCAACAAACGGATCACTGCGGATCACTTTCACTGTCAATCAGCTGAAGGAATAATTGTCCTTTCCCAGTTTTCAAGATATTTTGGAAAAACCAAGATTGCTCCCCTCTGGTGTCTTGCACTGTAAAAAAAACAAGATCGTAGTACGGAACCAACTACGGTGTCCAGTATCTTTGTTTTAGAAACTGACTACGGAGCGCAGAGTACGGCGCCACCGTGCCTCATTTTCGGGGAGTACCGGTAAGCAGGAAGTCGATTTGTTTTTGCTTTTATAGCATGAAAACCGAAAACCCCCTAGACATGAATTGAGCATCAAGTTTTGATGTGGCTGACGGAGACACATAAAGGCCTTCAACTTCCCAAAATTTCATCAAAATCGGGAATTTACACTTGGCGGGGTTCCCTTGTCAGTTCGAGTACATCCACGCATCGCGGCAACCCACCCTGCCTAGAACTGCAGTACAGAATACAGCTCCCCGCGCCCGCCCCGCCCGGCGCGCCCCGCCCTTGCATCCAGCTTTGCAGGCAGTACACACACGCCCAGGCTCACACAGCCCACGTCAGAAATGCAATTGGGACTGACACGACAAGCTTTAAAGATAAAATATCACATTTGACAACAGTAATGAGCAGTCCATTTTTATTGTGCACTCAAACAATCTATGGACATTTTCTATAGACATTGATCTCCTCAGATTCATTGACAATTTTAGTGCGGGGTCTACACTTTTGGATACTGCATTTTTGTGTCAAGCGATGCCGCTTGGCAGGGGGGTAGTTATGGACAAAATAAAGGATTTGACCCGAAGAGGCATCAAAAATTTCCCTTAGGGAAGATTTTATAAGCCTTCAAAATTACCATTGCGCCTTACGGGAGGTCCGGGTAGGCAACCCGCCGTACACCTCGCGTTTTTTCTCCGTCTTCCGCCTTTCTTTTCGTGTTTTCGCACACTTGCAGATCGAATTTTCACAATCCGATTTTTGCATCGTGTTCAGGAAGGTTTAGCGATGATTTTGAGTTGTCTACCTGATCCAAAGCTTACTCGCGAAGCCTGGGAGAGCGGGGTAAAGTCAGAATTTAGGTCTTTAAGTGTTCCATGCGCTCAACGGCCTTGAACACAAGGATGTTCAACCAAATTAATTGTTCAAGGGTGCAATTCCGATGGTAAAAAGCATGAGGAACACACTCAGACAAAAAAACAGTGTTGCCAGAAAAGTAGGCAAAAAGTCGCCCAAACACGGCGGAGTAAAGCGGGCTGCATCTGCGCCTGCCTACTAGGCAACATGAACGCTCTTGTGCCAAGGTGTTGCCTAGTAGGCAGGCGCAGATGCAGCCCGCTTTACTCCGCTGTGTTTGGGCGACTTTTTGCCTACTTTTCTGGCAACACTGCAAAAAAATCTTTACTTTTTTCGCGGGAAGTGGCCGAAAATTGCGTTGTTTCCCGGTAGTGTCACCGCGCGCGGCACCGGCGGCTGGTAGGCGGGCGGACAGGCAGTTCTTGCGTAGGCCGGGACAGTGGGGGTAAGGAGCGGGCTTCGCGGTGTTTTGCTGTCGGGTTCTAGTGACATATATGCGAGGGGTAAATAACTCCGAATTTTGATGTACACCACTAATTCAAAATTCACACTAATTCAAACTAATTCACGCGAATTCAAAACTAATTCACGCGAATTCAAAACGAATTCAAAACAAATTCAAGCGAATTTTAAACGAATTCAAGTAAATTCACAACAAATTCACAACAATTTCAATAATCTTCGCAATAAATTCAAAAAATTCAAAGCTAATTCAAAACGAATTCAATTCAATTCAGACAAATTCAATTCAAATTCACGAAATTTGTACACCGAATTCAGAGTTGTTTACCCCTCGCATATATGTGACGCAGGCAGCTACACTGTAAAATGCTTGCAAAGAATTGGTTCGTATTGCAAACTATTTTCTTTGTAAGTTGCAAAGAATTTTGAAGCATTGTATTACGAACTAATTCTTCGTAAGTTTACGAAGTATTTCTTTGCAATACAAACAAATAGTTTGTAAGAATTCTAGTAGCTTGCAAAGAAGTTCTTTGCAATGCAAACAAATTCTTCGTAATACGAATATTAAAATTTCTTCGCAACGTTGCAAAGAATTTAGTTTGCAAGCATTTTACAGTGTACTGCTGGGTGATTCCATACGAAAGGGTAGGTGAGCTGACATCGTAGTCACCGATTTGAACTAAAAATTGAGGGCATTTTTCCTATCACTAAAAACGTTTCGAGCCAAAATTTTAGCCTCCTAGGTCGCACGGTTCCAGAGATATGGGCAAAATGGGTTTTCCGACATTTTGATGAATTTTCACTTTGGGCAAAATTTAAATAGGGGAAGGGTTGGTCCCAGAGGCTTCCAACTTTTCACAGGTCATCTTTAGAGGGTAGAGTTCAAGAAGAAAAAAAAAATAGATTTTAAATATTTTTTTTTACTATTTTTTTTTGAAACCTTTCTTTTTAATAAAAAATCTCAAATATAGTATCGAGATTTTTTCCCCAAAAATTTTTCTTAGATTGCCCTTTTCTAATTAGAAATGCATTCCAAAGAACTTTTTGGGCACTCTAATGGTTTGGGAGTAAAAGGCTATGTCGTCTTATTTTATTTTCATTATAGCCACTTGTAGGGACCCAAAAAAAGTTATTTTGGCGACTATCCAGAAATGATCAGGACCTCGAAAAAAGCATTTCTACATGGTCGCCAAAATAATTATTTTTGGGTCCAGCACTTGTGAAATTTCTGATAAGGGTCACGGCAACCCTGCTTTTCGGCACGAGCAGCGCGGGCCACATCCGGCTTTGCACTTGCAAGTAATGAGAACTTTGCGGCAAGCCTGCCATATCATGTCGTTTGTAGTCCATTGAGGGGCCCAGCAGTCACCGTCCTTTTTCCAACCGGGTTTAGAGATGGAATGGGAGGGTCTTGTTGCTGAGCACGGTCCCACACTTGGCCAGAAATAAACGCCACGCATTGGATGTGGCAGAGAAAAGAGTGTTAAGTGTTGGTGGAATATCAGTAAAGTTTCTTAGCCTTGGATGTCTACAAAATAAATCAGGCGTTTGTTTACAACCCAACAACTACCAGAAAAAGGGATAGGGAGAGAGGGCGAGCAGGTGAAGTAACAAAAGCACCGCGAGAGCCCTCCCGGCCTGCCTGTCCGCCCGGCTACCAGCCGCCGGTGCCGCGCGCGGTGACACTACCGGGAAACAACGCAATTTTCGGCCACTTCCCGCGAAAAAAGTAAAGATTTTTAGCAGATGATACGTAGTATCAGCAGCTTGTACTGAAGTAAAGTTAGCGTGGTTAGCGTAAAGCGTTGTAAAGTTAGCATGATCAGCGTCAAAAGTAAAACGTCTTCAGTTACAGTTGTTAAAGTTAAAGTTGTCCAGCGATAAGCGTTGAAAAGTTAAAGTTGTTTCCTAAAGGTATATATAGGAGCGCGGCTGCAGCGGGCTTTAGCGCGCCGCGGCGTGTTCCGTGGTCCGTGGTCCGCGCCCCGTTCCGACTAGCGTTGTCCATATTCAGGCTACCGGCAATTCGTAGATTTAAACAATGGACGCTACAGTACTCGGCTGCCGTCTGCAGCCGCAGCATGCGCAGCCCTAGTGGCCCTATAGCCCTCTGCTCCAATAGCTGGTTTACGACACATAAAGCTAGGGCCCCCTCGCGCGCCTCGCCCTCGCCTCGTCCACCTCGTCGCGTCACACCGAGCCACGCCGCGCCACGCCACGCCGCGCCACGCCACGCCGCGCCCCGCGCTCTACGCCCCGCGCTCAACGCCCCGCGCTCAACGCCCCGCGCTCTACGCCCTGCGCTCTACGCCCCGCGCTCAACGCCCCGCGCTCAACGCCCTGCGCTCTACGCCCTGCGCTCTACGCCCCGCGCTCAACGCCCCGCGCTCTACGCCCTGCGCTCTACGCCCCGCGCTCTACGCCCCGCGCTCTACGCCCTGCGCTCTACGCCCCGCGCTCTACGCCCTGCGCTCTACGCCCCGCGCTCTACGCCCTGCGCTCTACGCCCCGCGCTCTACGCCCCGCGCTCTACGCCCTGCGCTCTACGCCCCGCGCAAAACGCTAGTTCAAAGCGAAAAGTTTAAGTCATCTGCTTCCACGTTAGCGTTAGCGTTAACGTTTTTTTGTCTGAGTGTGTTCCTCATGCTTTTTACCATCGGAATTGCACCCTTGAACAATTAATTTGGTTGAACACCCTTGTGTTCAAGGCCGTTGAACGCATGGAACACTTAAAGACCTAAATTCTGACTTTACCCCGCTCTCCCAGGCTCCGCGAGTACGCTTTGGATCAGGTAGAAAGCTCAAAATCATCGCTAAACCTTCCTGAACACGATGCAAAAATCGGATTGTGAAAATTCGATCTGCAAGTGTGCGAAAACACGAAAAGAAAGGCGGAAGACGGAGAAAAAACGCGAAGTGTACGGCGGGTTGCCTACCCGGACCTCCTGTAAGGCGCCATGGTAATTTTGAAGGCTTATAAAATCTTCCCTAAGGGAAATTTTTGATGCCTCTTCGGGTCAAATCCTTTATTTTGTCCATAACTACCCCCCTGCCAAGCGGCATCGCTTGACACAAAAATGCAGTATACCCCTGGATTCAGAGATGTAGACCCCGCACTATTTAATTGTTACTAAAGGTATGGTGTACAATTTTGTTGACAACTAAAAACAAATTTGTTCGTAGTTCAAAATTTCGCTATGGACTCAACAGTGGTCTGTTTAGCAGCAATTCTGTGGACAGATGTCTCAGTACCATGAGTCCAGCTCCGCGCCGCCCTCCTCAGTACTTTACTCAGTACCAATAGTATGTCCTAGAGTTTGCAATCGGTCGGCCAAATCCCGGTGAGCTTGCCCGACGCACGCTGGCTTCTTGCCCGGTCCAACCCGACCCGAACTGAGGTGACGATCACCATGCGTGCGACAGAGACTGCTAGTGCTGTCTCTCTCACACGTCCGGTGGTCGGGCAAGCGCGCTAGGGTCTGCCCGACCGATTACAAACTCTAGTACATCCCCGCGCCGCCCTCCGCCACTGTAAGAAAAAATTCAGCAAATCCAGTTAATTCTGATGACAGCCTTTACCTTACTTTATTTTACTAGATTTACTGTACTTTCTAACAGGATTCGCTGTACTTCTACAGTGTACGGTTAACGCTGTACACTGCCTCGGAAAGTACAGCAAATCTTGTCAGGTAATACAGTAAATCCAGTAAAATAAACTACAGTAAAGGCTGGCATAACAATTTACTGGTGTTGCTGTAGCTTTTTTCTACACTGTCGGTACTTCGCTCAGTACTAAGAGTACAGCCCCGCGCCGCCCTCCTCAGTACTTCACTCAGTACTAAGAGTAAGCACAGCCCCGTTCAAAACGCAATGGTTTAAACCTTATCCGTGCTCAAATACGATGATAGCTTTTAAACGTAAAAATCACTAAAAGGATGAGAGCAGTGGCGCAACGCGAGAGGTCGCGGAGTTTCAGCTGCAACCTCGCTGAAGTGAGTAAAAGTAAGGTGAAGGTGAGTCAATGGGAGAAGGGAGGAGTATGAGTGTGGGAGAAAGAGGAGAACAGAAGGAAGTGGAGAGGGAAAGGAATAACATAAGGGAAAAACGGTGGGAGAAGTAAGGGACAGGTTAAACGGAGGTGAAGCGGAAAAAGGGAGGTAACGCAGCCCCGCCTCGTAAAACTCTTGGAGCTACGGAATGAGAATAATATGTACACTCTCAGCCCACTTACGTACATTTTGTAAGTAACCACTAAAGATTTTGTACAGCAGTAATACTTAGGAAATTACTAAATAATAAGCACAATTTCTTAGTTATTTATTTAGCAATTACCAATAATATTAACTATTTAATAACTTAAAAAACAGTTCGTAAAATACTTAAGAATTTGTAAGGAATACTTAGAAATTACTATATATTTTCCAAAGTTTAAAATTTTTAGTCGTCTACGAAAGAAAAAGTCATTAGTGGGCTGAGAGTGTACGAGAAAGTACATTTCCAGGTAGCGTACAAGGGCGCAAAAAATAGGGAGGTTGTTGGGGTTGGGGGGGATGTCGAGGAGCTGCAGCAAGCACGCAACAAATAAAATCTCAGGTGAGTGGATTTTACACATTTCGAGGAGCGCTGAAAAATCAAGTTTGTGAATGTCGTGCACTTTTTTGGTGGTGTGTGAATTTCCACCCGCAGCTTTGCTCGCGGGAATTTCGCACAGCTGCGGAGGGCCAACACTCAAGACCTGTACTGTTTTCTCATTTATTAGTTTTTCTTTATACCTACGTTTCAACGCAGCAGGATTACTGACAAATTCGTTAATTATTCTGCATAGATTTGTAAGTAGCATAGTGATCAACAACATAAAAAGAACTGCGTACAACTGATGAAAACCAGTTGGCAGTAACAAAGATTTTTTAAACAGCAGAAATACTGCCAAGGGTTCCGAAAAATCAGTAATAACGGGCTGAGAGTGAAGCGTGCGAATAGATTACTCACACTCCAAGTGCGCGACATTTCGGGTTTCCAGTGCGAGTGACAAGTTATTGACTCAATTGTCGGTAAGCCTATGTTAAAATGAATATACTCAAGGGGGAAGGTTAAGTTCATCCGAGAGTATTTTTTTTGGGGAGGGAGGGGAAGGCGGTGAGTAATCAGCAACTACCCATCGTCTCGCTTCGCCGTCGGTGACTCACCGGGGCCTGGGTGTCCCCCGCGTCGTCGCAGGCCGTGATCCTGATGAGCAGACGCGAGCAGAGGCGCACTCGCCGGTGCCCTTCTTGTAGGAGAAGGTGTAGGGCGGGTGCGTGCAGAGGCAGCGCACGGGCCCCGCGGCCGGCTCCTTGCGGAACATGGAGTGCAGCGGGTTGTTCGAGTGCACGTCGCTGCACAGCTCCTCGATGTTGTTGGGCTCGCCGTGGGACGAGCAGGGCCGCGCTGCAGGACAAAACAACACGCGGCGTCAGAGAGGAGGCAGTTGCACTGAACACTGTAAAATGCTTGCAAACTAAATTCTTTGCAACGTTGCGAATACATTTTAATATTCGAATTAAGAAGAATTTGTTCGTATTGCAAAGAACTTCTTTGCAAGCTACTAGAATTCTTACAAACTATTTGTTTGTATTGCTAAAAAAATAATTCGTAAGCTTACGAAGAATTAGTTCGTAATACAATGCTTAAAAATTCTTTGCAACTTACAAAGAAAATAGTTTGCAATACACGAACCAATTCTTTGCAAGCATTTCACAGTGAAGAAAGCTCATTAAGTTACGACTACTTTAATAAAGCCCGATTGCGACAGTGAGTCGGAAATTTATGATAATCGTAATTCTACGAGAGCAAGTTCTTGTCCATTGAAAAAAACTCAGAGTGAGCCACCCTATACGCGAGGGTTTTCTTTCGTATTACTTATGACTTTTGGAATGAGTAGTATGAAGGTTACACCAGTTGCATTGTAAGATTCTGCTTCTTAAAAGAGTTTATTTTAAGAAAGAAAATCTTCGTTTAACAAACACAAAGAGCACACTGTAAAATGCTTGCAAACTAAATTCTTTGCAACGTTGCGAAGAAATTTTAATATTCGTATTACGAAGAATTTGTTTGCATTGCAAAGAACTTCTTTGCAAGCTACTAGAATTCTTACAAACTATTTGTTTGTATTGCAAAGAAATACTTCGTAAACTTACGAAGAATTAGTTCGTAATACAATGCTTCAAAATTCTTTGCAACTTACAAAGAAAATAGTTTGCAATACGAACCAATTCTTTGCAAGCATTTTACAGTGCACAGCTTTCTTTGTATGGTGAAAAAAAAAAAAAAATTATGACATGAATGTCGACGTTTATCATACAAACACGATTTGCTCACAAGATTTTTGCAGTGCGGAACAATGCATTAATTAGTCATAAGTTAATGGTTTCGGAAATTTAAATGGTTGTTGTTCACTGTAAAATGCTTGCAAACTAAATTCTTTGCAACGTTGCGAAGAAATTTTAATATTCGTATTACGAAGAATTTGTTTGCATTGCAAAGAACTTCTTTGCAAGCTACTAGAATTCTTACAAACTATTTGTTTGTATTGCAAAGAAATACTTCGTAAACTTACGAAGAATTAGTTCGTAATACAATGCTTCAAAATTCTTTGCAACTTACAAAGAAAATAGTTTGCAATACGAACCAATTCTTTGCAAGCATTTTACAGTGTTCGCGGTCACAACCACACTAGAAAAACTAATCTGACATGTGTCAAGTCAATCGATACGACCAGTTTTGGTCACACTTGTGATGCGACCACGTTATGTCACACCACAAACGCGACCAAAACCTCGGTCACATCATCCAACGTTACCAAAAGTTCAGTCACACCACAAAACGTTACCGAGAGCTCGGCAACACAAGCTCATGTGACATGTGTCTCATTACTTTTTCCAGTGCAGTGCCTGCAGACAGGCGGTCTGGCACGGGCTCCCCTGCGCATGAGCACATTGTAAGAAAAAAACTACAGCAAATCCAGACAATTCACACTCTCAGCCCACTTACGTACATTTTGTAAGTAACCACTAAAAATTTTGTGCAGCAGTAATACTTAGGAAATTTAGTAATAAGCACAATTTCTTTGTTATTTATTTAGCAATTACCAATAATAGTAACTATTTAATTACTTCGAAAAAATGTTCGTAAAATACTTAAGAATTTGTAAGGAATACTTAGAAATTACTAAATATTTTCCAAAGTTTAATATTTTTTGTCGTCTACGAAAGAAAAAGTCATTAGTGGGCTGAGAGTGCAGATGACAACCTTTACCGTACTTTGTTTTTCTGGATTTACTGTACTTTATAACGAGATTCGCTGTACTTCTAGAGACAGTGTACGGTAAATACTGTACACTGCCTCGGAAAGTACAGCAAATCTTGTCAGGAAGTCCATTAAATCCTGTAAAATAAACTTCAGTGAAGGCTGGCATAAAAATTATCTGGATTTGCTGCAGTTCTTTCCTACAGCGCTCGCTGCACTCTCAGACCAATACTGAGATTTTGCAAGTGGACGATGCAAAGATTCTGTACAGTAGTAATACTTAGTAAATTCCTAAGTAATACTTAGAATTTTCTAAATAATTCCGGTAGGAAATAATCAGTGTACTGACAATTTCGTTACTAACAAAACAAAGTTAGTAATGTACTGAGAAAATTCTAAGTATTACTTAGGAATTTACTAAGTATTACTACTGTACAGAATCTTTAGTCTTCTACTTAGAATAAAGTCAGTATTGGTCTGAGAGTGTGGAGCCTCCGAGGTGTTTGAAAAGAGCCCAGCCCGGGCCAACGCCAGCCCGCTCACAATAGCATCGCCGCCTTGGAGCTTGCAGCCCCGGCCCACCGCAGCTCAACCCCCACAGTTATTCAATTACAGTGATGTCACGATCTTTTCTATGCGAAAACTGCGAGGGGGCCACAACATCTGCTCTGCAAATACTCAAGTGCAGAACTGTTCTACAGTTTAAAGTGTAGAAGTAAAAAGTTCTGCACTTCCAAGTGCAATCTTCTGACCATGATTAAAAACACTTTTTCTGAAGACAGCATGATCTTCGTCTTGAAATTCTCTTTCCAACTAGCATAAATGTGATAGGGTTGCCATTTAAATTAAAGGAGGTTCGCAACAGAATACGAATTTTTGGAATCTTATTTGAGGACTCGTACTAGTTTCAAATTAAGTGGCAACACTATCACATTTATGCTAACTGAAAAGAGAATTTCAAGACGAAGATCATGCTGTCTTCAGAAAAAATGTTTTTAGTCATGCGGTCAGAAAATTGCAACACTTTAACCTGTAGAACAGTTCTGCACTTGGATTTGCAGAGTGAAATCATGTGGTCACACCGTGTAGCAATCAATCCTCAATCCCTCCGAAATCTCCTGCAATCCATCCAAAATCTCCTGCAATCCCTCCGAAAACACGCGAAATCCATCCGAAATCTCCCACAACCCTCCCGCAATCCTGCCTTCTTTGCAATCATGTGTTCACCCGAAAGGGGAGTTGTGGCCTCCTCGGAAAACTGTCACATTGTTTGAAATGAAAGGTCACATTCTTTACAACGTGAATCGCAAAATAATGCATCGTGAATGTCAATGGGGAAACACATTTTAATGTACGAAGTGAGGTGCGCCTGTTGGCAGGCAACATTCAGGACGAGTGGCGCCCGCCCGCCCGCCGCTCGGCCGGCATGGGCTGGGCCGGGCACAGCCGTGCGCGAGGGGGGGTCACTTCGAAAAATCACTGTACAGCCCCCAAAAAATCATTTAAAAAATCAAAAATCAAAAAAATCAAAATAAAATCAAGTAGAAAGTTGCATAAAAATCCGAAAAATCGAGAACAAATGAACGCAAAACTGAGAAAAATGGAAACAAAACAAGAAAAAACACAATTTTTTTTTAAAAAAAGTAACATATTATTTCTTTTTTATCTCAAGTAAAATCAAAAGAAAAATCAAAATCAAAAATAAAAACAAAAAACAAAAATCTAAAAAATCATTGTACAAGTTTTAAATGAGTGATCCCCCCCTCGGCCGTGCGGGCTCCAGCGGGCTCATGCGCAAGAGGGCCAATGCGGTGGAGCCCTTGCCAGACCCCACGCGGTTTATTTAAAAATTAGTGGCGAGGGCTGCGCGTAATCTTCCTCCCCAGTATAGGAGAAAGGAGTTATCAGTAACCACCCATCGTCTCGCTTCGCCGTCGGTGACTTACCCAGGTCCTGGCTGCCCACTACGTCGGCGCAGGCCGTGTTCCTGATGAGCAGACGCGAGCAGAGGCGCTCTCGCCGGTGCCCTTGTTGTAGGAGAAGGTGTAGGGCGGGTGCGTGCAGAGGCAGCGCACGGGCCCCGCGGCCGGCTCCTTGCGGAACATGGAGTGCAGCGGGTTGTTCGAGTGCACGTCGCTGCACAGCTCCTCGATGTTGTTGGGCTCGCCGTGGGACGAGCAGGGCCGCGCTGCAGGACAAAACAACACGCGGCGTCAGAAGAGGTGGTCGCACACGGAAAAAACATGGAAAAAAGCTCATAAAGTTACGACTACTTCAATAAATTCCGATTACGACAGTGAGTCGGAAATTTACGACAGTCGTAATTCTACTCTGGAAACGCAAGTGTGTACTTGAATGCAGTATTTCCTGCATACCTACATGTATTCAGGAAATAATGTGTACTTAGCCAAGTATGCAGGAAATAATGTGTACCTGGTCAGGTATGCAGGAAATCCTGTGTACTTGACCAGGTACACACGAAAACCTCCATACATTTATTGGGGAGATTTAGTGTGTACCTGGTCAAGTACACAGGATTTCCTGCATACCTGACCAGGTACACATTATTTCCTGCATACTTGACACGATGTAGAAAGACCCGGTGGCGGCGCTCCCTATGCCACAGCGCCTCAAAAGTGGCACCAGATCTCGTACCAATAAGTCATGTTCCTGCTGCGACCGCGACCGCGCTGCAGTCGAGCGGTACGCACCCCCACCCTTCCCCGCCTCCTTTCTCCGCCAATCGGGGGACGGCCCCAGCCCCCACCCCGCCGGGCGGGCGGCGGGGAGAGGAGGCGGGGAAGGGTGGGGGTGCGTACCGCTCGACTGCAGCGCGGTCGCGGTCGCAGCAGGAAGTTGACTTATTGGTACGAGATCTGGTGCCACCTTTTGCGGCGAAGCGCCGCCACCGGGTCTTTCTACATCGTGATACTTGACTAAGTACACATTATTTCCTGAATACATGTAGGTATGCAGGAAATACTGCATTCAAGTACACACTTGCGTTTCCTGAGTACGAGAGCTAATTCTTGGCCATTGAAGAAATCTAAATATGAGCCGTCCTCTACGAAAGTTTACCCCCCTAACAGAAAACGAAGTCCGTACTCTGTCCCTAAGCAGCACTGTGAGAAATTCTTGTACCGGGTACAATTACAGTTCATAAAGTAAATTTTTATGACTATTTGTATCAACTTAGAATCGATTGGTGAGCAACTAAGTCGAAAAGCGTAAAGTCGTACCGGGTGTCCAAGCGAAGACAGGACAGTACGTTGGGTTGCCTACGCGCTGGCTGCAGGCGCTCTGGGGAGCGGGGTGGCGGCGGCGGGTGGAGGGGGCACCCCACCACCGCTCTGCCGCTAGAGTCGCTGTGGAAGGGAGTAGCGCAACGGAGTGTAGAGTGCGAGCAGGCGGGAGTGGGGACCACCAAGGCTGCGCTGCCAGCCCTGCGCCCTGTCGAGCGCCCCTCCGACCCCGCAGGGTTGCCCGCCACAAGGACCCTTCCTCCCCCGTGACACGGTCACCTCCCCCGTGTCACGTGCAACCCCGCTGGGTCGCGGGCATCCGCACGGTGTCACGCGGGAGGAGGGGTCCTTGTCGCGGGCAACTCCGCGGGGTCGGAGGGGCGCTCGACAGGACGCAGGGCTGGCAGCGCAGCCTTGGTGGTCCCCACTCCCGCCTGCTCGCACTCCACACTCCGTTGCGCTACTCCCTTCCACAGCGACTCTAGCGGCAGAGCGGTGGTGGGGTGCCCCCTCCACCCGCCGCCGCCACCCCGCTCCCCAGAGCGCCTGCAGCCAGCGCGTAGGCAACCCAACGTACTGTCCTGTCTTCGCTTGGACACCCGGTACATGTACGAGATATGTTGTACATGGTGAATAACAAAATATTTTGTACATCTACGGAAATATTTTCCACCGTGAGGTCCAGAACGTCCCTCGACTTTTGCTCGGGGGGGCTTAAACCGGATTTCACTGTTTTTGAAATCCCTCCGACGTCCTTTTCGAATGGAGTCCCTCTGAAGTCCCTGCTCTCTCGGATCCATATTTTTACACCGTTCACAAAACATGTAGAAAAACGCATTCTGGGTCATTTTTTAGCGCGTCATACGACATCAGAAGGGCCGTAGGTACACAATGAATACATATATGAGCATATGATCACATACTGAAAGTAGAATGAGACAGATAGGCGCTCTGTAGCCCTTTCAGTTGAGACTGGAACGTGGCATAGGAGGGACTTCTGAGGGACTTCCAAGGGACTTCAGAGGGGTAGAATCGCCGTAATCCATAAGTCCTACTTTGCTTCCTTTTGGAATAGAGTTTGCAATCGGTCGGCCAAACCCAAACAAAAACTGACCAAAAAAATCATTATTCTAATGAAAAATCAAAACAAACATTAAAATGAAAAACAAAATCAAAATCAAAATAATCAAAAGTCGAAAAATTATTGTGCACATTTTTTTGTGACCGATTCCCCCCCTCCTGCCCCCCTTTGCCCTCGGTTCGAGGCACAACAGGGCCGGTGCAGAGGGGCCAATAGACATTCTTTACAGCGCCGGTCATCGCCTATGCCTGCTTCTTCTCGACTGACACGCACACAAAAAAAGAGAGCAGGACAATTATTATTTGTCCCGACCATTTCGCCACCAGTCCTTTTGGCCCCAGCCCTATCTCATCCCAGGGATTTTAGCTCTGTTCACCGAGGCGCGAATCGCTCGGTGCCGCTCGGGCCCGCTTCAGGTTGACCCGAGCCAGGCGCGGTTTAAGGTCCGACTGGAGGGGGGGCGGCGCTCCCCAGGTTGCCTACATACAGGGGTTTTGTCGCGCTATTTGCCTACTTTCCAGGCCGCTATCTAGTGCCCGAAGGAAGCGATCGCCGACCCGAGCCCTGCGGTGGTCAGCGCCCGGCGGGAGCATGCTGGGGCACCAAACCGAGCACGCCAATCACAGCGCAGTGGCGAGTCCCGAAGTTGTCGCCCCTCTCCTTATAGTCTCTCTGACGTAGTCCCACCCAAATATACCATCGTTTGAACAAAGATTTCAAGGCATCTATACTCTCACACCACTATGGTCATTTTTTGAATAAATTATAGACGTGTATAAACCAGCATTACATGGAAAACTTATCTATACCTAAAGAAATTTTCCTTCATAATTTTATACACTGTTAGAAATTTTGTCGTAAATTGACAAAAGTCGCTAATTTTTATGGTGACGGCAATTGTTTTGGAACGATTTGGTCGCAACCTAACGACTAAAAAAATCATTCCTCTACGACATTGTCGTAAACTTTTTTAGCATTGAAGGCCTAAACAGTTCGTAAAATGTGACGATTTTAGTCGTTTACTTACGATTCGTGTCGTAACTGTACGATCAAAATCGTTCAATTACGACCGAAGTCGCACATTTACGACCGAAGTTTTAAATTTACGAATGAAGTGGTATCGGTGTGACATCCTGCGCAAGAAATTTACGATCAATCGTACACTTAGGATAGGATCAAAGTCGTGAATTTGCGACTTTATTCGTTTGAAGACGAACTGTTTCGCTATAAAAATTTGCGGTCACTTCGTCGTTCATGAACGACACAAGTCGTAACTTGAAAGTGTTGTTTAAAAACGACATTATTGTTCTCAAAAATGTCGTAAATTTACGATTATTTTTAACAGTGTTGACTTTTCAAAAAAATGTGCATAATTATACCAAAAAATTCCCCACGTAAAGAGAAAAAATGTTTTCTATACCATGCTCGCGCACACTAAAAAGCCAACAGTGTGCACGGTATGCTCACTGTTTATAACGTGTGCATGGACATGCTCACTGTATGTTATGTGTGCATATAGATGCTCACTGAATCTTCAACAGTAAGCATTGCAACTCAACGTGAGCATGGAGATGCTTCCTGCGTACCCAAGTGTGAGCATGGCCATGCACACATTACAGTGAGCATGTCCATTCACACGTTATAAACAGTGAGCATACGTGCACACTGTTAATTCAGCGTGCATGCCATGCATGCTTTATATACAGTATGCAACGCTCACTGTTGGGTTTTCAGTGCACGTAGGTCTCTAGCTTAAAACAAAAGACTTTTTTCAGAAAAGAAAAATGTCTACTCTGCAAATCCAATTGCAGAACTGTTCTACAGTTTAAAGTGTAGAACTAAAAAGTTCTTCACTTCCAAGTGCAATTTTCCGACCATGACTTAAAACACGTTTTCTGAAGACAGCATGATCTTCGTCTTGAAATTCTCTTTTCAATAAGCATAAATGTTGGGTTGCCATTTAAATTAAAGGAGGTACGCAACAGAATACGAATTTTTGGAATCTTATTTGAGGGCTCGTACTAGTTTCAATTTAAGTGGCAACACTATCACATTTCATGCTCATTGGAAAGAGAATTTAAAGACGAAGATCGTGCTGTCTTCAGAAAAAATGTTTTTAGTCATGGTCAGAAAATTGCACTCGTAAGTGCATAACTTTTTAGTTCTTCACCTTAAACTGTAGAACAGTTCTGCTTTTGAATTTGCATAGAATAGTGGTCTAAGAGTGTACTCGCTAACATTTAGTTTTGCCTGAGCTCTGTGACCACTCAAACAGAACGTCCATTTTTCTCAGATTCTGCTAGCATATTACAATGGATATAGCGCCTGCAAGATTCCGGATAGGCCGGCCCGCAGTACACATATGCACAACATGCAAGATGTTGCCTCCCTAGCAGGGGCCAGAGTTCTCAAACGGGTGGGTCTCGGGACCCGGACGCTTGGCGAGTGACAGAGCGCGCACCACGGTGGAGGGAGAGACGGTGGCGGCACTCCAGGTATATCCGTGTGACAGAAATTGTCACCACCTGGCCGGGTCGGGGCAAACTACTGAGTCTGTCCGCCGTAACTGCGGTCGGGGCAGCCCCAGCAGGTAGATGCGGAGCCCCGACCCAGCTTAGGTGCAGCTGACCCTCCCGCCGGGCCGAGTGTGCGAGAGAGAAAGGTCACTGTGCGAGAGAGACAGGCATGTTTCGCAGGGGCGTCGACCTGACGCAGGGCGCCATTGCCACTCAACGGGATCACAAAACAATCCAAGAAAAAAACTATGCCCTCGGCATAAAACCCGGACACGAAGTGTCGGGGAGACACGGATGGTAAACAACCAAAACACAGCAGCCACGTGTCCGGGCGCTCCAGGTGCTCTCAGCTGAACTCTCTGCTGTCTCGCCGGTGAGTGACCGCTCCGGCTCGGCGGTCGTTCTCGCTCGCCCGCCCCCTTCCCCTCCTCCTCCCCGCTCAGAGCGCACGCACTCTGCAAACTCAAGTGTGAGACGGTACGACACTTTTTACTGCAGTACCACTGTGTCTCACACATTCAAAAACTATTTTCTGTCGTTGAATAGGAATCACGTTTTAGAGAACAGCATCAGTTTTGGTTGAAAATCCCGGTTAAAACGAGCTACCATGTGATGGGGTTTGGAACAAGAAAACGTAAAATAATGGTAAATTATTGGTTTCGAAATTTTATAGGAACGTTGTTGTTTGCGATCAGAACCGGATAAGAACCCCGTCACATGGTAGCTCGTTTTAACCGGAATTTTCAACCAAAACTGATGCTGTTCTCTAAAACGTGATTCCTATTCAACGACAGAAAATAGTTTTTGAATGTGTGAGACACAGTGGTACTGCAGTAAAAAGTGTCGTACCGTCTCACACTTGAGTTTGCAGAGCAGCGCACGGTCCGGCCACTATGGACCAGCTAGCGACACCGGCTGCGGCGGGAGACGTGACGCGTTTGAATTGTGCGGGCGGCCGTTCGCGAAACAGCCACCCGCGCCAGGGGCGGGACCGGCCGGCTAAGGCAAACCCCACCCCCTCGAAAACCCACGCGTCACAAGGGGGGGGGGGCAAAACGAGGGATGTTATGAAAGTTGCCTATCTACAAGGGGCCATTGACGCTTCCGTTATTTTTTGCAATTTGTGCTTTCTAAGTTTTAAGCATAACATTGAGTAAATTCAATTTTTTAATGGAATTTTCCGAAAAATTAGAAAGATAAAGAGCGTTTTCAACGAACTTCGAAAAGTACACAATACCCAACCATATCTGTAAAGCTCCGTGCGTGTCGCGAGCGAAGCGAGCGAAAAAAATATGAGTTTTTGTGTTAATTCAAATGCAGTTTTTCGAGAATACTTTAAGGAATTAGTCGGAATTTGCAGAGTCAAATTGACTTCAAATATTCCCAGAGTACATTCATCATCATGTTACTCGTCATATGTGCTAACATCTAGGCGGACAAGAATAATCGGATGTCGCGAGCGAAGCGAGCGAGAAGCCAGAGCCGAACTTCTGTTCTTTTCTAGCTTAGGGTCAATTTTAGATGAGTTTTAAGGTTAAATGTAGTGGCTTCTTATCTATTATTTTGACCCTTGTTGCCCCCCCCCTGCCCCCTGCTGCCCAAAAGTTGGGCATTGCCCCGCGGCGGTGTCGACGCCTCTGATGTTTCGGTGAGACTCGCAACGCCACGCCACGCTACTCGCACCGAAACATGCCTGTCTCTCTCGCACAGTGACCTTTCTCTCTCGCACACTCGGCCCGGCGGGAGGGTCAGCTGCACCTAAGCTGGGTCGGGGCTCCGCATCTACCTGCTGGGGCTGCCCCGACCGCAGTTACGGCGGACAGACTCAGTAGTTTGCCCCGACCCGGCCAGGTGGTGACAATTTCTGTCGCACGGGTCTGCATGTGGGGAGGCCCCGAGTGTCGCCACCGTCTCTCCCTCCACCGTGGCGCGCACTATGCGCGGGTAATGCGTTTCTGTCTCTGTCTAGCAGCCGATGCGTCGAGCTCGTGCGATCTACTCCCTCCCCTCCCCGCCACCTCCCCCTTCACCTGCCGCTCGGCCACCGGGTCTAGCAGAACCGTCCGGGTCTGCAGAACCGCGCGAGAACCGACCCACCCGACCCGCTGAGCTGCTGTCGGGTCGGGTCTGCCGCAGACAGCATTACCCACCCGTTTGAGAACTCTGGCAGGCGCGCAGAGAGGCAAATTTGAGTGAATGTCGGGCGCATTTAACAGCCTACTCTAGGTCCTCTCACTAAAATTTATCAGAAGACTTACACATCTTTTAAAAATAAAATTTTAAGAACTGTTTTCTAAGTAATTAAAAAGTTATCATTATTGGTAATTGCTTATTAATAACTAAGAGATTGTGCTTATTACTTAGTAATTTCCTAATCCACAGAATCTTTAGTGGTTACTTACAAAATGTACGTAAGTGGGCTTAGAGTGTGAAGACAGCATGATCTTTGTCTTGAAATTCTCTTTCCAATGAGCATAAATGTGATAGGGTTGCCATTTAAATTAAATGAGGTATGCAACAGAATACGAATTTTTGGAATCTTATTTGAGGACTCGTACTAGTTTCAATTTAAGTGGCAACACTATCACATTTAAACTCATTGGAAAGAGAATTTCAAGACAAAGATCATGCTGTCTTCAGAAAAAATGTTTTTAGTCATGGTCAGAAAATTGCACTCGTAAGTGCAGAACTTTTTAGTTCTACACTCTAAACTGTAGAACAGTTCTGCACTTGGATTTGCAGAGTGCTCAGTCGAGCATGGAGGCGCTCCCGCCGCCTGGGAGCGAGACAGCCGTTTTTGCACGTGCAGACTTGAAGTTGCAAAATTACAAGTGTTGAGCAGCAGCAGTTGCACACTTCGTTTATCAGAGCAATGAGTTCCGCTCTAAACAACCTCCCCCCCCCTCCCCCACACCGCTGCGGCAGCGCCTCCGACATGGTGGTCGCCCCGTCGGCCGAGGCGAGTCGGCAACAACTATCGTTTCAAGCACAAGTACCAACATCAGGTATAGCTTTCTCTCATACCCCACATTACCCTACCCCACTGTCCACGCCTATCTGCCTCCGACAAAAACTACGATTTCAACAGTAGAGGTGTGCGAACTCTTCGAATTCGAATCGAAACAGTCCCGATTCGATTCGTATCGATTTCAAAACAGGCCACTTCGAAATCGAACAATTCGAGTGAAGTTAAGTTTTTAAGTTCGGATTCGAATCATGGGAAGCGCGCTCGAGCCGCCAAAGTGTCTGATTGATCACGCTACCAAGCTGAAGCCTTTTTAAAATTAGAACCAATTTCAGTATAGCAAGATTCGATTCGATTCGAGGGAAAAAAAATCCAGATGCGAGTACCTCACGGGACCCGGACTGCGTCCGAATACGGCATGTGCGAGCGAGATGCTGCGGATTCGAGTTCAAGCGTCCTGCTTGCAGCTTCGTTTTCGAACGCAGTTCAGGACCAGGGTCCGCGAGCCGAATGAGAACTCTGTCTGGGCCAAAGGAATAATAAATATAAAGAGTGTACACTCACCAATTATTGAGAGGCGCCGGAAACTAGCAGCTTTGCAGGTGGAAGATCCAAGCGAACTGCACGGCTAGACGACACCCGCTGTGACGGCAAGAACACCATCAGGAGGGCCGACGTGACGACAACGAGGCGGTGCCATCAGCGGGGCGAAGAACTGAGGCAATCCCAGCATGCAGCATGGCGCTCTACCGAGCACGGACATTCCTCGCGGGCGTCTGTGACCTTGGTGAAGGTCAGTGCTTGAGGTTCGGTCCAAAACATGGCGCACGCACACGCCACAACTAGCACGGTGACTTTGGTGAAGGCGTGATGACCAGTGCTTGAGGAACTGTCGAAAAGTCTGAGCACATACACAGAACTAGCACGGTGATCTTGGTGAAGGTCGGTGCTAGAGGTACGGTCGAATAGTTGGCGCTCACACACAACTAGCAAGGCGACCTTGGTGTAGGCGTGATGATCAGTGCTTGAGGTACGGTCGAAAAGTTTGAGCGCGCACACACGGCAGAGCACGGTAGAGCACGGTAGAGCACGGCAGAGCACGGTAGAGCACGGTAGAGCACGGCAGAGCACGGCAGAGCACGGGACGGCATGGCACGGCACGGCGGAGTGGAGAGCGTCCGCCCGGCCCAACGACTGAACGAAGACTGGCTAGAAACTTCCTGGTGCGCGGCGAGCGGTGAGGCGGAGGCGGCCCGGCGTGGCAGGCGGGCGGGGAGTTGGTGGGTGGGTGGGTGGGGGGCGAGCGGCAGCTGGCGGCAGCGAGCGAGCTGGCCAGAAGGCGGTGGTGGGGATGGCAGCGCGTGGCTGGCATGCAGGCCGATGCAGGCGCAGGAAGTACTGGAGCTCCCCCCTTATTTTTTTTTAATAATAAAAATATTTATCATCAATGATAGCTCGACTGGCCACGTGCTGGTGGAAGGGTTAGACATGTGTCAGACCAAGGGCAGACTCATAAAGAAGGCTCCTCAAGCCTACTTTTCAACAGGTTATTATGAACGGTAGTACGCTGCATCTGTTAAAGAAATGCAGCAAGAGTCAGTTCACTTTGCTCTCAAACTTGTGTAGCCTATTGCCAGCCAGGGATGACCTGCAATCTGCAGCAAAAAGTGATATCTGCCAAGATTGTCAAACATCAACTTCCATCCTTGCTGTTTCAGGTCAGCTGAAAATGCCACAGGAGCACCGCAGAGAGAAGGTTTGGAGAAGCATCATCTTTGGGACAGCATGCCGGAATCACATCGCCTTACTGACATTATTTTGAGCTGGGTGAGGTACATGGTGAATAGTAGCCTCTAGCTAGTGCACATGTATTCATATCAATAAAGAGAACGAGCGCTTCTGAAACTGCATATTTCCATCCATTGCTAACCCCTGAAAGTCGCACTGACTTGACTTTGAGCGACTTGCCAACTCATTCAAACGCAATGCACAATACAAAGACAAGTCGGAGAAAGTACATTTGTCCGGTGAAAACCATGAGTCCAGGCAGCAACACCGAGAACATGAGCACATGGTTAGACTCGCCTTGTTCAATAGACTTCTAAAAACATCTCGGGTCTCAATGTGCACAAGTATTAAGACTATCTCATACCACTTTTCAAATCAATAGGCTTAAACATTTATCGGAAAATCTTGAATTGTGGACGGCACTCAATCAAAAATATTTGATTTAAGGAATTTTGTGAAAAATAACAATGATTGATAGGGAATAATAATTTTGTCTGTGAAGAGCACCTCAAGTTTTAGTCAACATTCTTCTTACAAGACCTAGCATAGAGCTGGAGCTACAAAATACAGTGCTGCTAGTAGCTCGGGCATGAGAATCATTTGGAAACAATACTGAGAAAGTCTTGTTCTTTAATGTGAACATATCAAGTTGTGCAATTAGATGAGATAGTAATTTTTAAAACAGAGATAGATAATACAATATTAATTTATTTTATTTAATCTATAACACTAAAATTGACCGTCTATCTGTTCTCACTTATCTTTGCAATACTTGAACGCGTTTATTACCACTCACATCACTTTTGTAGGACAAAGAATCGGTACTCAGTACAGTGTAACCTGTTACAAGTGTCCAGTTTCATCTCAAAACTCGCAATACCCTAATGGAGGACTGAAGCGTAATAAAGGAGGGCAGGAAGATAGGCCACAGGCCACGAGCATGACAAAACAGCCCTTGTTCTGAGCTGTGATAGGTCAAGAACAGACAAAAAGCTAAAAGCAAACAGAGGCTTCCCAACAAAAACTACATAACAAGTTATGAAAAGTACAGCTACCAAACAGGCAAAAATCATGTACTGTAAAGTAGGTGCCATTACCGTTTTTATTAGAATAGTTTCATTACATTTGATATGAGAGCAAAATGGGTACAACTTCAAAACTCCCAACAAATTCATGCATTTGGGGCGGCTCAGTTATTTCATAACACACAGTAAGCAAATTGAATTCTGAAGAATTCCGATTTCGTCCCCATAATGTCCACAATGAGGTTCTTGTGCTTGAGAGCAAAATGAACAGATTAAGATGTGAGGGAATTGAATCGATTGTTTTCAATAAATGAAACCCACTTCACGCTGTGAAAGCTCTGGCACAGCTTTCTCTCACACCAACAAAACACATTTGAAAATATGGAGGTAAAATGGATCTGTTAAAATTTGGTTAGCCTTGACATGTACTATTGTGACAAAAGACAAAAAGTGATCTACTTCGTAAAATGGCTATAAAATAAATAATAGATATAAGTACAACTATGACATCTTTGACGATACAAGATAATATTTGGTAACTGTAAGCACGCTTCAAATTTTAATAACAATGATACAGACAACACCATTCTCCCCAAACTCAGAGTTTAAATGAAAAGGTATTGAACAGTACAGAAAAGAAGAAAAATGCATTCAAAAAGTAATTATAGGAAATTAATATCATCTAAAATTTCAGATGGATCAGATGAATTAGGAAGAAAACATTCAGCAGTACAACATGAAATATATAATGAGAAATACTTACATTAGCTCCTTTAGCGATGCTGAGGTTGGCGTAGGTATCCAAAAGAGAAAAAAAAGAAAAAGGAAAGAAAAAAAAAGTTTAATGACAGTATCTACTGGGACCGAATCGTGTGCATGAACTGATGACATTCTCCAGAGAGGAAATGGCTGACAACTAGAAATGGAAAAATTAACTATTAGCTTCTAAATATGCATTGAACTACAGTATAAAGAAGGCAGATATAGAACTTACTCAGAAAACAGTAATGTGATGTCCACAGGTCTGCGATGAGAACAAGGATGTCTTGAGTGGAATCCTTCTTGGGACTTCTAGAAGTCCAAGTATTTCGATTTTATAATATTAATAACGACTAAGTTCAACTCAACACTTCTGGCAAACAAAAACCACAGTAATATAATATAAATTAAATCAGACAATGGGACAGAAAACAAGGACAGTTTCAGCAGCTGCTTTTGTTATAGCCCTTCCTCAGGGAAGCGACCGACTTATTTACATTTTTTAGAGAGGTGTTAAAATTTAGAGGCAGGGTGAAGATGGTTTCATTGAAAGTGTGACACCTCACCCAGAACAATACTCGTTCTTCTCACCACGAAAGTGATGTAAATGGTACAGAACGAGTAAAAACAAAGTCCCAATTCTCACCTGCATGTTTTGTCTTGTGTTTCTCCTCCAGGACGTTGTCACAGCTCATCAACACTTGGTCCATCTTGGTGACAAGATGCTCTTGGTGGAATATTCCAGTCAGGCGCTGCACCAACAAAACAACCTGGGAGGGAAGAGAGGAGCGGAGGGGCCAGCTGTGCCAAACCTGTATAATGGAGGATATTGCACAATAAATATTGATGTAACAACAAATGTAAGTGCACAATAAACCCGACTCAAAGCTTTCTAAAAACACTAAATTTCATGAATTTCCCATGAAATCAAAGACTGAAAAAAAGTGTAAATTGACAAATAATGTTGGAACTAACTAATTAATTTATTCTTACACAGGTTTCCAAAGAAGCATTCTGGATCCTCTAGAGGAGCAGTGGGTTCAACTTCCAGGACTGATTGGCCTGTTGGTCAAATCTTGAAGACAATATATCAACGTGAAGAAGAGAAGTCAGCCAACTGACCTGAGAACAAGAAAATCAAAGTAAGATTCAAATCTATTAGACAACCGTCTAATAGTGGGTATACAAAACAAGAGCCAAATTGAACACAAAATTAATTTTGAGATAAGTATGGAACTCATTCATTTCTTAATTATGTGCTACAGAGGTAGAAGTGTAAAGCGTGATGTGAGTAGAGTGAGTCCATTTTCATCTCAGATTGTGTTAGTTTTCCCCGGGACACTTGGGCCCTTGCTCGGTTTGGGCGTTGTTCTTCACAAGTATATTCACCATCTCCCCACAACCTGCATAGAATGTTGAATCACACAAATACAAAGAACTGATTTTGATCTACTAAATACATGCAGAGCTTTCATCAGGTTTGCAAAAACATCAACCTCCCATCTCTCACATCTAAAACCTTCATCACTCCACTTTCGCAATCGAGAAAATGTCCAGAACTATACGCTACCACGTCGACACTGGCCCACAGTCTCAGATGATCTCGCAATTGAAAAATGCAAAAAAACCTGAATGAACAAATGTCATATTTTCACCTACCGCATAAGAAACGACGCAACGTCAGCAACACCACCACGCCGGAGCCGAGCCGAGCGCTGAGCGCTGAGAGCCTAGCCGAGCCGAGCCGAGCCGAGCCGAGCCGAGCCGAGCCGTCCAAACGGGCCGAGCGCTAAGCCGCCGTCGCCGTGCCGTTGCGTTGCTGTGGAGCGACAGCGCCGTGACGGCAGGCAGCCCACCCACCTCCGGAGTCGATTTGGAAGCTCTCCACTTCAGGAGCGTTCGTGCATGCATCCGTGCGTGCGTGTTCTGAGGGTTCGGCATTTTGAAAATAACAACATTTACTTCAGAATTTAGGTGATTCGGATTGCAATATCTGTTTAATTCATTAGAACCTATCGACAATGGCATTATGATAACTTAAGGTGAATCCGCAACACTGCTCATAGCTAATAGCTCATGCGCTCATGCAGCTCATAAGTTCCTCTCATTTCTGAATGCGAAGTGCAAGAAGGAAAACTAGGGAACTTATTTGGTGAAATGGCCTCTTCGAAATATACTAGTAAAAGTCCCGACTTTGGGGCTGAGCTCCGGCCCTACGGGCTATTCTGCACGACACAATAAGTTATTAGAAAACATCCAACTTTTCGTCTTCCGGTTCTGATTCGTTACAAAATATTTACAAAAATGTAAACGAGAATCTTGAAAGCTTCAACACAAAATCCGAAACAAAACCGGATAATAAAATCATTAGAGAGCTCCCAGCTTTTTAATTTCCGGTCCTGATCTCGGATTGTGTCCTAAAACTTTCAACATTTCTGTTTAAATTTTACAATCAGTGATATTCTAAAAATTCTTATTTTGGACCTCAGGTAAAGAGAACAGTTAACTGGAATAATAATAAAAAAACAACAGGGAATTGGGCCTTGCCGGCGGAACGCGCTGTAATCGCACAATTTTAATTTAACATAATTAACTCATAACAAATTCTTTATTTCAAACGAAAACGAGTTGCAATTCAGTCACACCTCTGCTGTTAGCGTCCGGCTAAATTCTACTATATAGGCCTCCTTGTTTAAAGTTGACCAGGGAAACCAGCCTACGCACAATTAAGCAAACCAAACCTAACATAACTTTAGCCATTAATGCACTATCAACCTCTTATTTCGAACTTTTACCAAAAATCACAATTTCTTTTTAAGCTACCAGGGGGCGGCAGCCCCGGCTGGACCCCCGCTGAAGGGAGTTAGATACTACACTTCCGCGGAAGGGGTAAACCACGGGAAAAAATTTAAAGTGGACGTTGACATTTTAAGTGGCAACTTGCCACTCAAACCCTGGAAAAAATTTTAAGTGGCAAAGTAGCACTAGAAGGGATTTTGACATTTTAAATAGCAACTTGCCACTTAAAATGTCGAAATCCATTTTAATACCGACCACTTTGCCACCTAAAATACTTCCCAGGGAAATGTACTATCGACTGCCAATGAGGTATTTTCCGAATTAGAAGCAATTAGAAGAACAGGGAAAGTATCGTCTGCTCCCGGACCATCACAAAGCCTCGACCAAAATCAGAGGGGCTTCTCTCCTGGCCCGGTCCAGAGAGCACTTCTCTGATTGGTCGAGGCTTTATGATGGTCCGGGAACGGCAATATTCCTCCTGTTCTTCTAATTCGGAAAATACCTCATTTTCTAATTTTTACTAAAAATCCCATTTTTTTTTTAATTTGAACTATACCAGGGGGCTGCCGCCCCCTGGACCCCGCTGAGGGGAGGTCGATAAGGAGGTCGATACTGCACTTCCGCGGATGGGGCAAAATGTAAAATGTACTATCGACCTCAAATTTTCTAATTTTCACCATACAAATTTGAAACATTACCAGGGGGCTGCCGCTTGTTGGACCCCCGCTAAAATCTGGCTTAATCACTCCTTTCGTCTTCATAAGTTTTCGCATAAACACATTATGCGTGAGGTAGATATTTCCAACAAGACTGTTGTCGACTGGTTCACTTTTCGCAGAGAGATATTTGAGGAAATCATGTTGTTTTTATGACTTGAGTGTCCCTTCAAGTTAATAATTATACCTCCCTCAAGGAAGGCGAAGTTTGCACTAATACTATTGAAGGAATGTGGGGTCTAAAGGCATACTTCTGCACCAACTATATATTTTATAATTTCCCCAAAAAAGCAAAAATTAATACGAGTACTAATCACAGAAATATCAGTACAAAGTAAACAAAACAAGAATACAAAAATTACTAATCTGCTTCAGCAGTTTTAGTTTCTGAATCAACTACATCAGAACACTTCAGCTTATACACCTCCTTTATTTTCTCCAGAAATGTAACTCTTTGATCACCGTAACCTAACCACCTCCTCCTAATCATAAATTCAGCTAAGTATGAGTCGAACATGGCTTTCTGCCTATTATATCTTGAAAAACTTCACTTCACAAGAGCCCACATTCCTTCTATAGTATTTATGCAAACTTTGCCTTCCTTGAAAGTGACAGAATGATTAACTTGGAAATGCCTAAACCCGTGCAGGCCAAGCGTGGCATAGGCTTTCGATGAGTCTAAGTAGATGGTAGTTCTGGGCAGCACATTCTTTTAAATGAGTGGAATCAAAGTACGGGCATCCCGTTTAACAACTTTTGCCAAAAAACACTTGTTTGAGGGTCATTCTCTGTCAGATCACCACAAGGTCCAAAATGATGGTTTTCAGATTGAGTTGGAAGTGGTTAAGTATCATTTGGGACCACCCCAAGGACCCATATGTCAAAGGAAATTTTTTTAAAAATTTTGGTTTGGGAGTTATAGGAGGTCAAAGTTTGGTGTTCGACCAATCCGTCTCAAGTTATGAATGATACCTAATATCCTATATGAAACACAATACCAACTCTAGTCATGGTGTTTTACATTCAGTTTTTTATACTGATTCAAATGATCCATGGTTGGATTGGATCGTGAAAAATTTTTCTTGGCTCTATTTAGTAAAATCCCGTTAAAATGTTGTATAATTTCACTGATTCAACTCTAGCAGAAATACGTCATACGTACAAAAATTCCAAACCATGCTTTTTTAAAAAGCTAATGATGGGTCGAACATCCACACCAAGTGACATGTTGGCCCCGGAGAATTTAGTCCCTTCGCCTTAGACTTTAAGGTTTGGAACTACTATGAAAAGACCGTAAAGAGTGACAATTAACTTCACTTGGTCTATATCTTACTAAAATCAGTAAAGTGACACATCTCCTAAATATTCAACTATTTTTCAACACATTAGTCATGAAATGATATTATGAATGAAATTAAAAGCATTTTATACAGATCTAAATTAACAGTGATGTCCCCAAACCTACCAAAGCAAGTGTCCAAGCAATATATCATAGCAATAAGAAAAGCTTCCCAAGAAAGGAGAGCTTGCTACTAACCTCCAGATTAAAACAACAGGTTGACAGATTTTCCTCTATCTTAATTGGCTGAGCCTAAGTCAAAAACAGTACAATATAAAATAAAATAAAATAAAATAAAATAAGGCTCGGCCATAAGAATCAACTTTCAGGGGGCAGGACCGAGCAGGCGAGCGGCCCGTGTTCCCTTCACGTAATGCCAACATCACAATGTGAAATAAAGGGGACAAAATTAGAGTGGTTTTTTGTTCAAAAAGTAAATGGCTAAAATATGAAGATGTGAAAATGAAAATAAAAAATTAAAAAGTAATTATTAATCATACTTTATGTTGCAAAAGCAAATCATAAATCAAAAATTTCCTGTCTGTCGGTTGTTGGACGTGTTACGTTCGAGTTCGAGCGAAGCGGCGCGAGCGGCCAAGAACAATGGTTAACCTTACCTAAAAACATGGGGCAGTAATTAAAAAAAAAAAACATGGGGCAGTAATTTAAAATAAAAAATATAAAAAATAATCAACAATCATGGAAGAAATACAATTCCTACAAACCGGTGAAGTCGATTTTTACAATTTGCTCCAGCATGGGACTGTAACCGATGACATCACTGTGGTAAGGAAGATTGAACGGTTCATTCCTTATTTGTTGTGAAATATTGTCAGTAGAAGACAGTAATTCATATTAATTTTTTTTTTATCACATCGATTGGAAGAATGATTGTGAAAACAATGGAATTGGCGATGCGTCTAAGGTATTGCACATCATGGTTATGCCAAACCTGGAAGAACAGCCCCAAAACTATCATAACACTCCTCGTGAAAGTAATGGAATTGGCGATACTTCAAAGCCATTGCACATCATGGTTATGCCAAACCTGGAAGAACAGCTCCAAAACTATGATAACATTGTTAGTGACTTAGAAGTCACATGTCAGACTGAACAAGAATTTGTTGGTCCAGAAACAAAAAAGTATTGTTCAAGAGATCAACGTGAAAATCTTTCAGAACCTGCAATAGCCACCAGTTCAAAAGACAAGCAGGAAAATTTTTCAACAAGAGATCAACCGCAAATCCTATCAGAATCGTCAAAAGTCACAATTCCAAGAATTCATGATCAGTCTTTGGAATCTGCGACAGTAACAACTTTTACAGAACAGGTTCCAAATAAAATATCTCAAAAGCGCAAATGTTGTGCTCAGTTCTGCATGTCTCAGAGTAATTCTTTCTACACCTTTCCATGTATTAATAAAAATGGAAATTATGAAGAAGTAAATATTAAGAGGTAAAGTATATGTGTACCCAATTCCATGTGGATGGGATTATTTTTCTCAACAAACATTTTATTTACTTTAAAATATTTTAGGTGTAGTGCCTGGGTCAACTATGAGGAACTTGCGCAGAGAGGCGTAGCGTAGTGGGAACCAAAACAAAGCACCATAACCTACGCATAGAACTGGCTTAAATCTTGGTTTAGATTCCATTCTTGCGCTGCTTTGGTCAAAAGCATGTGTCTGTTAGGGCTGCACATTCATTAGGATCACTTTAAATTATGTTTTACGCCCGGAATGTGAATTATTTAGACAACGCTTTCTGCTTTGTTTTGGTTCCCAGCTACGCTCTGCCACTCTGCGCAAGTTCCTCATTCAGGAAATCTGGTGGCGCTGGTGGTCTATTTTACAAAACTAAAATCGTGGATTATACTGTGTCACATTCCTCCTTGCACTAAACAAATACAGACACTGGAGTACCACAATCTTACAAAATTGAATTTGACTTTAGAAAATCTTTTGATAATCCCCCTCTCCATTTCCCTACCACTGATGACAATTCGCGGACAGTTCCATCAAAACAAGAACCACTCACCATAATAAAGATTCGTCCGAGTTACATTTTGGAAGGGTAGGGGGAAAAATTATTTTTATTGGATTTTATAGTTTCTCTATTTCATTAAAGAAATACAATAAGACGGCGCAGCCTCCAATTCAATCTGAATTTACCTAGTAGTCATCAGTCTTTATTCGATCCCTTCACATTTTAGCCGTTTTCCAAAAAGTAATAAGCGGTAATCACGGCTCGGGGACATGGAAAATTAACAATGTCAGAGAAATATGTACACGGGAAAGAGACAATAATAAGTGCATGTTTACAACAGCCTATAGCAGCAGAAAACAAAAGTCACAGCCCTCGCACCAATATGATGTCGCCCATAAGTGCGAGAGAGACAGGACGAGAAGAAAAGCGCTAGCTTCATCGTATAGGTGCGAGGGCTGTGACTTTTGTTTTCTGCTGCTATAGGCTGTTGTAAACATGCATTTATCACGGATGCATTTATTATTGTCCCTGTCCCGTGTACATATTTCTCTGACATTGTTAATTTTCCATGTCCCCGAGCCGTGATTACCGCTTATTACTTTTTGGAAAACGGCTAAAATGTGAAGGGATCGAATAAAGACTGATGACTATTAAGATAGAGGAAAATCTGTCAACCTGTTGTTTTAATCTGGAGGTTAGTAGCAAGCTCTCCTTTCTTGGGAAGCTTTTCTTATTGCTATGATATATTGCTTGGACACTTGCTTTGGTAGGTTTGGGGACATCACTGTTAATTTAGGTCTGTATAAAATGCTTTTAATTTCATTCATAATATCATTTTATGACTAATGTGTTGAAAAATAGTTAAATATTTAGGAGATGTGTCACTTTACTGATTTTAGTAAGATATAGACCAAGTGAAGTTAATTGTCACTCTTTACGGTCTTTTCATAGTAGTTCCAAACCTTAAAGTCTAAGGCGAAGGGACTAAATTCTCCGGAGCCAACATGTCACTTGGTGTGGATGTTCGACCCATCATTAGCTTTTTAAAAAAGCATGGTTTGGAATTTTTGTACGTATGACGTATTTCTGCTAGAGTTGAAACAGTGAAATTATACAACATTTTAACGGGATTTTACTAAATAGAGCCAAGAAAAATTTTTCACGATCCAATCCAACCATGGATCATTTGAATCAGTATAAAAAACTGAATGTAAAACACCATGACTAGAGTTGGTATTGTGTTTCATATAGGATATTAGGTATCATTCATAACTTGAGACGGATTGGTCGAACACCAAACTTTGACCTCCTATAACTCCCAAACCAAAATTTTTAAAAAAATTTCCTTTGACATATGGGTCCTTGGGGTGGTCCCAAATGATACTTAACCACTTCCAACTCAATCCGAAAACCATCATTTTGGATCTTGTGGTGATCTGACAGAGAATGACCCTTGAGCCCTGCTCAGCACCACTAAAAACCCACTGCTGGCATACACTCTTCTTCCCCTTATTATGCTTTCTCTTATTAAACAATGATTCATCAATCTCGACAGTCTTCTCAGGCCCACCTATGCGGCCTCATGTTGCCTGATCATAATTTTAACACACACCTCTCTGCAAAAACTAATCCAGTCCACAACAGTCTTCTTGGATATATCCACATCCCGCATGATGTGATCTTGAAAGAACTTATAAACCAACATATAAATAATTAGTATGATTTCACGCAGGGGCATTTTGGACTCAGCAAACCATGAACAGACGCCTACACTTCGCATACTTTGACACTTGTTGCAGCGCCAAACAAATCCATCCTGGGCCCGATTCTTTGCACCTAGCACCATGGGCCGCACATACTTCAGGAACAACCCAAATAACTAACCCCAAACAAGCCTCTAAAACAACAAGGAGGTCGATAGTAAAAGTCCACCCATGTCATTACATCCTACATCAATCACAACAGCATTTCCATTTGGTTGATCCAAAACAGAACGATACTCTGCCTTAGCCACATTAGAAACTGATGGTTTTAAATTTAAACAATTACAAATATAGAATAAATACATAATCACCAATCCACCAATACAATCACGTACAATATTAATGTTTGGTTCGACAAACAGTTCGGGCACAGAACCAAGTTTCAATCTTATCTTCATTATGTTACCAGAATTAAAATGGTCTGAACAAAAAAGGTCATGGGACGCTATAGCCGCTTCATGAATATTAAGATTAATACATATCCATTCTATCCACTTCTTTCTCGTCCCCGGCTGTTTCGGTAACCTACACCAAATTATAAAACGTCACATAACAAATTTTCAATCCAGCGATTAAACTAACCAATACAATTTACTCATTCATCAGTACACTTACGAGAATAAATGATTAACCGGTCCTTTTTCCTTCCGGCACACAAAACACCGACGCGTCATAATTACTCAGATTCTTTTACAATTAATTCTTTTTTCTTTCTAATTCCAATTTCTAACCTTCCAAATCAGTTCACAGCAGCCGGCATCCATTAGCGTTTGCCCGCGTACGACTAAGCGGGCCGTCCACCAACTCAACCACATGTGTGCACTTTCGTTCGGTATGAAAAATATTCCCGGCATCAAGAGCTCAAGAGGAGGTACCGGAAGTGGATCGAGTGGTAAGTGTGTCTAGTGCTGTCGCCAGCGGGTCGCCGGGTCGCAGCAGGAAAGTTTGAATGTGGATGCTAACTTGCACTATCCTGCTAACAATATATTGAATGGCACACTGGCACTGCCGGGCAAATTTTCGAGGGTATTGTCCGGCTGCAACAATGGACAAATAAAGTTTCATTTCTTAAAGATTGACCTGGCTAAATTTAAGTATTAAGAGAATGGATATCCGTAGGTCAACAGAGGAGATTACATTTGCTCTTCGGCCAAACGGACCGGAGGTGAGGTTCTGGACCACGTTTTTTGGCATTGTTAATCAAAAGTGGCTCGCCGCATTTCAGCAGAGAACTATGGGTGGTGGTAAGTGTATTCTGTCAATATTTAGAGCAGGACCTGCAAGAGTACTAAATTCATTTGAAATGCAATTGCTGTCATAAATTTACAGTCCAATACATAAAATGGGATTTTATTGAGGGAGTGGATAGGAATATGCCCATGGGCCAACAGTATCAGCAGGCACTTGCCATAGTATTTGATGAAATACAGAAATCTTTGAGTGCAAACAACTGCCGTGTGCTGATGGACAGCGCTAAGCAAGTAAGGGAAGAACGGAGAAAAGACCACGAAAGGTAATGTACACCTGTGACTTTCTTTGAACAAAATATGTTTGTGCCTTTTCTCCATTATACTTGCTGCTGACCAGATTTCCACGCGACCCAAGTAACAGAATGTGGAGTATTCATGAGAGGATTCTCCAGCTCTGGAGTACTGTGGTGGACATGCTTGAAGAAAAAAGCAGGACATGATAAATTGCATGAAGCAGGCATTTGGAAGAAAGACTTTATTCAATCTTATTTCCCAGACATTAAAAGTTTCACACTTAGTTATGTTTTCAAGAACAACTTGATTCATTAGTATGGCGCTTTATGCTAAAATCAGTCAAATCATTGAATTTTATCTTACAAATGTAATGTGGTTGGAATGTGAGGGGATAAAAAACTAAAAATTAAATTGAAAGTTGCTTCTGAGCTCAATTTGTCTTGTAAAAATCAGAAAGAGAGAGGGAAAGGAGAGAATGGGAAGGCTGTATGAAGGGTCAGGGTATTGGAACAAATACATTCCTGGTCTTAAACATAATACAGCAGTCTACAAGACTGATCAACAGTTGTTTTACATTTCAAAAGAGTTGAAATAAATCACAATATGAAGAAGAATGCAATGACGCTAAATAAATACCTCGTTCCAGCAAATACACGATAAAATTACATGTTGTGAGAGAGAAAAAAAAAGAAAAAGAGAGATCACCTTGAACTTGAAATACCAAAAAACATCATAACAGGGAAAAAAAGGTCTATGCCATAGTACAAGGCCAGTCTTGTAATAGTTTGCAAAATAATGATAAACATGAAAAATATCTCAAAGTTTGCCCAAGTGTGCTGCAGTCTACAAGCTTTCTTTCCCAATTCCGGGAGACATGAATTAACCGTATGATGAAATTTTATAGCAACGAAAGTTAACAAACTCAACAAAATAGTTTTTACGACCAGCATAGGACAGCTCAATTAAACAAAGACAGTTCAGCGATATCAAAACATTCATTGATCATGAGCGCTTTATGAAGTTAGAGTATTTCAAATTGCATAACAAAATATTTACAAAAAATGAAAGTCGTTGATTTGATTTCTGCGACTGATCATTCACATTCATTTCACAAATATATTATGAATAAGATAATTTTAATAAACTCTCATGTGCACAGATTTGGCACAGACACCATTAAAAAACTCTTATTATTTATTTGGCATCTTGGGAACTAATTGTTGGTTTGCATTTTTTTTTTTTTGTATAAAACTCTTAAAAGATGAATCTTAAAACGTCAAATTTAGGATTCCCACTGGTTCAAGTGATGTAGAGACATTGGTTAGAAAATAGTGACCACTCTTTGTGTAAAACAAAATAAAATAATCCAAGAAATAAGGCATGAGATAAATTTTCTTCTAATGGTTTCAGTTATAGTGGTACGGTACTTCACCACTCTACTGTTTATAGAAAGATACATTTTTTATATTTTTTAAAGTAAAAAGCTCAGTTCAGTAACACTGTTTACAATCGCCCACAACCGTATTCCTACCAAGCAGGTAAGAAGCAAAACACTTTGATACAAGTGAAATCTTGCAAAAATCACATAATTTTGTGTAACTTGAAAACAGGGCAAACAGTTAACAACTTAAAACACAGAATCATACAAACACAGCTCAAGACATAATTCTTCACAATGAAAACAATGCCAAAAAGTCTTTGAAACACATCAACTAACATATAAACACATGCATTTGACAAAATAGACATCAATATATACATAATGCTGTGCAAGCACACTATGACAATAACAATGCTTCTTAGACTTAAAATGCAGCAAAGATATACCATCAAATGTTAGCGGACGGTATTTAAGGAAACCAGAGGTCTTTGTCATTTTTTTCAGGATTATTAAATTTACTAATATCAATTGATTTGTTTTCTGACAATGGTTATGGCATTTTCTTTGCTGCTTACCTCACTTTTAATACAGATGCACATTTCCAATGTACGTTTAAATGATCCCTAGTGCTTCAACACAAAGCTCACAGTGGTCAGCAAGAGTAGCACACACTGTGCAAAGATTATGTAAGCCTCTTAATTTTTAATTTACAGAGACACAGACAGAATAGATTCACAGTAATAGAATGTTCACTGAAATGTCAGTAATAAACTGAAACACAATGATAAAAAGGAAAGAAGCACCATAGTCACATTTTCTAATCTTTTTCAAACATTTTTCACATTATTTGAAAAATGACATATGCTCAAGTGAGTGGATATTGTAGACCACAAAAAAAGTACTTGTAGACCACAAAAAAGTACTGTTTGTTCGAGGGGGGGGGGGGGGGGTTAAAATGTTCTCACGTTTAGTCCTTTACTTACAGGAACAAATTGTTATGTCCTTACATTTACGGCTAAGTTCCTCATATGCACTCACATCACAGATATATGTTCAATTAAAGAATAACTGAACATGTTAAGGTAACATCAACACAGTAGAAGATAGTTTACAGCTATTATTCACATTAGCATTCCCTATAGTAGAAAAAAAGGGGAACAGGTCCAATAAGAAATTTGTTTGGAAGCACTGACTTTTAGTGTCCTGCATTAAGTATCATGCTTCACTATAGTTTTTGTGCCCTTTTGGCCAAGAGGTCCTTGTCTGTACAAATATATAATTTTTAATTATAAATTATGTACACAACATTTGTTTATACTTCTCTGTCCTAATATATACACGTATCTTGTCGGCCCGGTCAGGGGACGGAAAGCGTTGACTAGACTAGCAAGGCGGTTCTGTACACGGTCTCCACCAGGAGTCCGCGGGCGGACCCTCACCCTCGTCACCGGAGCCGCCGCCTGGCGCCAGGGCCGAGGTACCGGAACCAGCCCCGGCACTGCGTTTCCTCTTGGCCGAGGCCCCCGGGCCCTGGTCGTCGCCAGCGTTCTTCTTGACGAAGCGCACGTTGTACGGGTCCTCGGCCAGCTCCGGGTAGCGGAAGATGTCGTGGATAAACTCTCCCTCGTACGCCGCGGCCTGCCCGGACTTGAGGATCTCGTCCTGCTCCGAGGCAGACCACTCGACGGCGGCGCCCAGGCCCGAGCCGGAGCCCGCCAGTCCGCTGCGGATGGCCTCCTGCTCGCGGTGCCACGCCTTGCGAACAGCAGACATCTTGGCGTGATGCAGGATGCGCTGCTTCTCCTTCTCGGGCGTCGTGCCGTACCGGAGGTTGATGACGGCCGTCTGCGTGTGGATCTTGAGATCGATGATCTGCGGAACCGAGGAAACCAGGCGCAAGTCAGCAAACAGGGGAAACAAGTCGAGAGATGTGAGCGCGCACATGGCGACAAAACTAAAGGCACCTACTTTCTCCTTGTCGCCCGTCTTCTCGTGGAAAGTCGTATTGACGGAGCCGCCCAACCGCTTGAGCTGTGCCCTGTCCTCGCCGGCGCGCTCAACGCGCGGCTGCACAAAGAACAGCGTGTCCTGGGACGCGCCGTGCACCATCAGGAGCACGTCCAGCATGTACGAGCCGTTGAACACGGACGTAAACACGTCCCGATAGATGGGGTTGGCCGACGGCACGCTGTTGATCTGTTGGGCCGAGACAGAGAGTGATAAGTCGTGGGGCGGGGCGGGGCGGGGCGGGGCATTGCGGGGCGGGGTGGGGCGGGGCGCGGCGCGGCGGGGCATTGCGGGGTGGGGCGGGGCGGGGCGGGGCGGGGCGGGGCGGGGCGGGGCGGGGCGGGGCGGGGCGGGGCGGGGCGGGGCGGGGAGGGACACCTACCACAGCCTGGCCATGCGCGGTTCTGGAGACGATGATGCCTCGGCCAAAGGGCGGCTCGAAAGCTGAGCCGATGCGGAACGTCTGCAGGGGGTTGTTGGGCGGCCAGGTGCGCCGCGTGTGCGCGGGGGCCGCGGCCGACGGCCAGCCGGACACGGACAGGCGGTCGCTCAGCAGCCGCTCGCTCAGGTGGCTGAGGAAACCCGACACGACGCCGAGCGGAGGCCCGTCCTGCGCGCCCGCCGCCATGGACGGCCTGCTCGGGGACACTGCCGTCGCAGACGGGCTGGCGAACGGGCTGAGCGGGCTGAGCAGCTGTCCGCTCGGGTACAGCTGCGGCGCCAGCGAGGACACGTCGTACCCCAGCGCAGACAGCCAGCTGCGGTGGTCTGGAAACAGAGCGGCGTGACCATCAAACTGAAAGCGAACGAAAACGGGATCCCTCGGGCGACAGAAAAGTGCTGTCCCTCACCGGTGAGGTGGTTTCTCCACTCGGGGCGACGCACGTTGATGGGATCGTTGCCGTTGAAGCGGTACAGGTTGAGGTGCGTGGGCCGGCTGAGCCTGGCCGGCACGTCCTCCCACGCGGGACCCATCAGCTGCCCGATGAGCGGGTCGTACACCTTGCCGCCGGGCATGTGCACCAGCGAGACGACCGTGTCGAGCAGGCCGCCGCAGAAGTCGATCGGCAGGTACAGGTAGGGGTTCGAGTCGTACACGATGTGGCCGTACGGCGAGCGCATGATTTCGCGGATGCCCTCGCCATACTGGTTGAACACCATGACGGGCGTGCCACATTGGTCCGTCGCGATGTAGTACTTATGGCGGTACACCTGGGCGAAGACGAGGTGTCCGCGGTCGTCGTACATCAGCGACATGAGCTTGCCGTCGCGCGGCGAGTAGATCTGCGTCACCTCGTTGGGGCGCTTGTGGTTCGTGTAGAAGAACTGAGTCACGTTGCCGTAGTTGTCCTTTCGGACGGACAGACGGTCAAGGTGGTCGTAGTAGTAACGGACGTCGAAACGACCCCGCTTGTTGGTGCGCACCTGCGGACAAAGGACGTGGTGACCTTGACGTACTGCATGTACAACTTGAGTGGTACTTGAGAACCACTGTACTCACCAGCAGCCCCTTGGCGTTGTAGTGGAAGCGCTCCTCCCGCGCGTTCTGCACCACGAGTCCCCGACTGTCGTACCGGTACACGCCCTCGCCGAACTTGACCACGCGGTCCATCTGATTGTACTCCATGGGGATGGTGTTGCCCCGGTAGGTGAGCGACAGCATGTTGCCGTTGGGGTCATAGTCGAAGCTCCACGGCTCCTGCGCTGCCACTCCGATCAGCTGTCCGTCCGCGTCCCACGTGAAGTTCTTGACGTTGGTGTACATGTTGACGCCCACGTTGCGCGTGTAGGTGCGCGTCTGGGAGATACGACTGTAGGGAGCCGGAGGGGGTAAGTGAGTAACCATTCAGGAGCAATGGTCGGGTGCACAAACAATAAGGACTTCAGGAACTACTGTCTCACCCTCGCGAGTCGTAAGAGAACTCCATGCGGAAGGCCTCCAAGTTGTGGATGGTGACGGCCACCTGCACCTCCTGCATCATGCGGTTGGTGAGGCGGGTGAACACCGCGGTGCCGTCCGCCAGCCGGGTCTCGTTGCCGTTGGAGCGCTGCACCTGTGAACAGAAGCAAGGTGGTAAGACCCGCGATACAAAAGATAATGCTGTCCAGAGTCGAACCTGGAACTGGCCGATCTGCGTAGCGGCGCCGGTGCGGGGTGAGTAGGCGAGCGTGTGCTCTGGCAGGGTCTGGCCGCCAACGCGACCCGCCACCAGCACGACGCGCAGGTTGTCGTCCACCTCGTAGCTGATCTTGGCGTTGTTGAGGCCCGTCTTCGGGCCGAATTCGATGCGCTCCTCTACAAGCACGCCGCCCGAGTAGACCAGGTCCCAGCGGTAGTCGAGGTCACGCTCTGTGTGCTGCACCGAGCTGGCCAGCCCTGTGACCGGCGAGTAGACGATGCGCGTGCGGCCATCGCCGTGCAGCACCTCGGCTAGCTTGCCCGCCGGCGTGTACTTGTAGATGACGCGCGCGCCGTCGCCTGGGTACACGGTCTGCAGCAGCAGCCCGCTGTACGAGAAGTGCTGCAGGTAGGGCCGAGGAGCACCGGGCGCCGTGTACGTGGCGCGCAGGAAGCCGAGCGACGGCTGCACGGACAGCGAGTGGTGTGTGCCGGAGGGCAGCGTGATGTGCCGCAGGCCGCCGTCACTGTCGTAGCGGAGCTCAAAGCGCCGCTTGCTCGGCAGCGTGATGACGGTGGGCTGCGGGGACAGAAGCGAAGAGAGGAGTTGTGACGAGTCCAACAAAAAGCACGACACAACACAAAAGTCACGATGTTGTACTCACCACGTTGAGCTCGTCGTACGTGAACTGGAGCGCACCGTCTTCTGGATTTGAGATCTCGGACAGCAGGCCCTTGCGGTCGTAGCTGTACTTCTCGAGCTGGTTGCCCCAGCGCCACGAGTCGACCCGGCGGAAGCGGTCATACGAGATGTTGACGGACGCGCCGCCGTTAGCCGGTGTCCAGGCGAGCGGGAGTCCCTCGTGGTCGAGGGTCACGGTGAGCAGCGGCTGATCCTCGCGGTCGTAGAAGGTCTGCCGGCGGACGGCCTGGTCGTACTCCATGGCCAGCACGCGGCTGTGGTTGACCCACAGGTCCTGGTGCAGCTTGTGCTGCGAGCTGCCCGCGTCGCCGACGATGTTGTAGCTCCACGCCATGGTGTTGGGGCCGGGCGCGGACGGTGACGCGGTCGCCACCTGGTCGCTCCACATGGGCAGCATCTCGGCCTCGACGGGCAAGGCGAGCTCGAGCAGCGGGTGTCGTCGGCGCGCGGCGCACGTCAGGTCGCCGCCCCAGGGCGCGAGCGGGCCGCGGATGGTAAGCGAGCCGTTGCGGTAGCTGGCCGCCTCGCTGACGCGCGGGCCGTCCGAGATGAGAAGGCGCCGCGCCCCGCGGCCAGCCATGCGCAGGGTGACGCCCTGCTTGTCGGCGGCCTGGGACACCGCCCGCCGCTGCTGCTGCTGCCGCTGCTGCTGGACCGGGGGCGTGCTGGTCGCCAGCGCGATGGCGGCCTGAGGCGCCAGGACCTCCACGGCCAGCCCGTCGTCCTGGGAAATGCGCGAGCGCAGCTCGATCGTCTCGCCCGTCGCCAGGATCACCTGCGTCACGCGGCCCAGCTCGTCGAAACGGTACATGGACGTCTTGCCGCCCGCCCCCTTGGCGTCCGCCCGGCTCGTCAGCAGCCCCGTGTTGGAGTCGTAGTGCAGGTCGATCTCCGACCGGCCCGGCTCGGAGAACTTCTCGAGGAAGCCGATGCCCGAGATCTTGAGGTCCGACTTGTGGTCCTGCGTGTTTTCGATGGTGCTCACCACGTTGCTATAGTCGCGGAGGAACAGAATCTTGTTGCCGGCCGCGTCCGTGACGGTCGATAGCTTGCCGAAGCTCGTGTTCTTGGAGTAGAGGAACGTGTAGCGCGTATTGCCCGAGGTGAGGTCGCGGGTCGCGACGTGCTGGCCGTAGCGGTTGAACACGTACACCTCCCCGGTGGGAGGGAAGGGGATGCGGAACTCGCCGTTCTCGTCGTGCGTGGGCAAGTAGTGCTCCAGGGCGAGCACGTGCAGGCTGCCCTGGTCGGCCACGTGCAGCACGCCGTCCGGCGACACCACCATGGCCGAGATGGACGTGAACTTGGCGTTGGATGAGAGCAGCGTCTCACGCGAGTCCTTGCCGGCCGAGCTGCCGACCGACGGGTCGTCCTGCGGCAGGCCAAGGCCGCAGGAGCAAGGTCCGCCGGCGCCGGGCCCCACGGTGGAGCCGGGGCCGAGGCCGGGGCCCCAGGTGGCATTCCTGCCATCGTCGCAGCGGCAGCCGTGCATGGCGAAGAAGGCGTCCTGCGGCTGTGGCCGACCGGCGAAGTCAGACATGCGACCCGCCGAGTCCACGACGCGGATGGCGTTCACCTTCCGCGAGTCGGCCTCGGCGATGAACAGCTCGCCGTTGGGGCTGAAGGCGATGGACAGGATGCTGCCCAGGACGGTGGACGTCGCCTCGGAGCCCTCCTCGTTCTCCAGCTCCTCCTGCTTCTTCTTGTCGTCCAGCGCGCCCAGGCCAGCACCCGCTGCCTGTTTCTGCGCGACCTGCTGCTGCTTGCCCACCTTGGCCTGCTGCGGCACCTCCCGCTCCCTGGCCTGCGAGTCCTGCGAGTCCTGCGGTTCTGGCTGGTCCTTGGCCCCGCACGTGGACGCGTGGCAGTGCAGTGGCATGCCGGCCACCACCTTGACCTTGCGGTCGCTGGTCAGCTTGAGGACGAGGCGGTCGTCGATGAAGTGGAGCGAGCCGTCCAGCGGGCTGAGCGCGAGCCCCGTGGGCCACTGCAGCTGCGCCTGCGCCGCGGGGATGGCCCCGTAGCACGGGATGGGCTGCCACAGGTTGTGGTGGCCGTGGTGGCCCACCAGCGTGTGGATGATGCCCTTGGGGTCCACGGCGCGGATGTTGGTGCCGTCCGCGATGTACATGGTCTTGTCGGCCGCGATCACGAGGCCCTTGGGGTGCGCGAGGCGCGCCTGCAGCGCGGGGCCCTCGTCACCGCAGTGGTTCTCGTCGCCGGGCACGCAGCGGTCGCCCGAGCCGACGGCCGGTTCCGAGTTGATGCGTGGGTCCTCGATGTTGGGGCCGAGCTGGAGCACACGTAGGATCTGGTGGCGCTCCGTGTCCGACACGTACAGGTGGCCGTCGGCGGGTGACACCGACAGGTAGTACTGGTGCGACACCTGTGTCGCGCTGAAAAAGCGGAGGGCGAAAGGGTCATTAGATAGTCTGTGTGAGCGCTTGAAATAACGTCGGTTGAGGGGGCTTACCTGAGCTGGAGCACCGTGTAGATATTGCCGTCTGGCGTGACGCGCCGGATGAGGTTGAAGTCGCCGACGTAGAGCGAGCCGTCCGGGCCGGAGGCGAGGGCCACGGGGGTGAGCAGCCGCGCGTCCCGGGCCACGCCGTTGCAGTCCTCGCACTGCAGTGAGCGCTGCAGACCGGTGCCCACCACCACCTTGATGGTGCGCGGGTAGCGCTTCAGGTGGAGCGTGGAGCCATCACCCTTCTGCAGGATACCTGTGTGCGCAGGGCGAGAGAGCGCGTGACGTGAAGGCAAGGGACAAGGCCGGCGGGCGCTAGGTGGACCGCGCCGCACGACACACCGGTGTGACGGGCCTGCCTAACTACCGGGCGCGCCAGGTAGGCCGTGCCGCACGACACACCGGTGTGACAGGCCTGCCTAACTACCGGGCGCGCCAAGTAGGCCGTGCCGCACGACACACCGGTGTGACGGGCCTGCCTAACTACCGGGCGCGCCAGGTAGGCCGTGCCGCACGACACACCGGTGTGACAGGCCTGCCTAACTACCGGGCGCGCCAAGTAGGCCGTGCCGCACGACACACCGGTGTGACGGGCCTGCCTAACTACCGGGCGCGCCAAGTAGGCCGTGCCGCACGACACACCGGTGTGACGGGCCTGCCTAACCACCGGGCGCGCCAAGTAGGCCGTGCCGCACGACACACCGGTGTGACGGGCCTGCCTTACTACCGGGCGCGCCAGGTAGGCCGTGCCGCACGACACACCGGTGTGACGGGCCTGCCTTACTACCGGGCGCGCCAGGTAGGCCGTGCCGCACGACACACCGGTGTGACGGGCCTGCCTTACTACCGGGCGCGCCAGGTAGGCCGTGCCGCACGACACACCGGTGTGACGGGCCTGCCTAACTACCGGGCGCGCCAAGTAGGCCGTGCCGCACGACACACCGGTGTGACGGGCCTGCCTAACTACCGGGCGCGCCAAGTAGGCCGTGCCGCACGACACACCGGTGTGACGGGCCTGCCTAACCACCGGGCGCGCCAAGTAGGCCGTGCCGCACGACACACCGGTGTGACGGGCCTGCCTAACTACCGGGCGCGCCAGGTAGGCCGTGCCGCACGACACACCGGTGTGACGGGCCTGCCTAACTACCGGGCGCGCCAGGTAGGCCGTGCCGCACGACACACCGGTGTGACAGGCCTGTCTGACTACCGGGCGCGCAATCCCAAAACTGTGCTGAGAGGCTGGTGCTGGTTTCTCACCTTCATGGAAATTGTAGTGATGGTGAATGTGCAGCCCCCAGCCGCCAATGTCGGAGATGTCTACGTCGAAGCCTTGCAGCGTGGCCGTCTGCGTCTCCCAAATGATGGTCCTGCAGGTCGAGTGCTTGTAGCCGACCGACACCTTGGCCTGCGCCACCCCGTACACCTTCTGCTTGTACACGTTGCGCTTGTTCCAGGCGAACACGTGCGTCAGGTTGGGGTCCGCCTCGTACGTCTTGGTGTGCACGGAGCCCTCGATCTGCACCGTCACGTGCACGTGCGTGAGCGTGGCCGGCACGCGGTCGTGCGTGAGGCGCATGAGCACGGTGGACAGGTAGCCCGGCGCCTGGCTGCTCTGGTACTGCAGGTACAGGTCCGAGCCCGGGATGCGGATCGCCTCCTGCAGGATCTGCGTCTCGGCGAACACGAGGCTGCGGCCGGGCATGCCGCCCACCTTCTCCGGCATCCAGGTCGAGACGACCACGGGCTTGAGCAGCGTGTGGTCGTGCGCCTCGCAAGGGCTGGGGCCGTCCTCCGCGCCGGAGAACAGCGACAGCGAAGACACGGGCATCTCTGCGGGAGGGACAGAGAGTGACTTGTTGAAAACAATACAAAATCTTGAGAGATGAAATAAAAAAAATATAGGAGTACTAGGAAACAACTCTGAATTTCATGGTTCAAATAAACTTATTTTACAACTTAAATCACTGTAAAGTTTTCCTTAAATAAAATAAAAAAAATATAGTTGTAAAGCCATTGCAGATGTCAGAAAGGAAATTATTATTCTTTAAGTTACTCTGATAATGAAAGAGTGTACAATGTACACTGATGAATCAGTGTACATTGGAATGCTTGCTGATTAATCAGTGTACATTGGATCTAATGAACACTGATTAATCAGCAAGCATTCCAATGTACACTGAATAATCAGTGAGCATTCGTGTCTACACTGAGTAATCAGTGTACATTGTACACACTAAACCCTTATGCACAATTTTATACAACCATAGTTATGCACAACATTTTATGCATAACTATGTTGCACGTTGTGCATAATTCTGCACGAATCGTGCATAAGGAACAGAGTTAAGCATAGTTATGCAGAAAAAATTGTGCATAACTATGGTTGTGTAAAATCCTGCGAGGCTTATGCACAAAAAAAGTGCATAAGGGTTTAGTGTGTACACTCTTTAATTATCAGAGTAAAATAAATCAAATTACAAAAATGCGTGCGGCCGAAAAGCGGTCGTTTTTTCACACTTACCGAAGCCAAGTGCGGCGGCCGCGGCCGCGTCGCGGTCCCTGGGCCGGGCAGTGTCACCGGCCAGGGGAAGCACGACGGGCGACAGCACCACGATCTGGTTCCAGGGCACGAACACGGTGCGCGTCGTCGTCTGGAACGGCGTCCGCAAGAACTGGAGCGTCACCGCGCCTCCACCGTTCACCAGCATGTCGAACCTGCGAACAGCGCCCGGCCCGACAGTCAGCGACACGCAAACACGACCAGCAGCACGTCGGAGGCGCCCAGATTAATGTCGGTCGTAAATGATTTCTATATCACCGCGCGGGCCACGCTACGCCTTTTCAAAAAGAGAAACGACACCGGGAGCAGAATAAAAGAAATTGGGAAAATAACGACGACACCTGGGTGGGGCCCGCGCCCCCGCGTCCCCGGCCTTGTTACGGGACAACATTTCTGACGACACGATGAAGAATGTCGGTGGCGAGGACGTACCCCTCCCAGCCCCCACGCCGCCGCTCCCAGGAGCGCTCTAGGTGAGGGGGCGGGGGGGGGGGGATAACAAACACCCGCTGGCCCTCCCCACAGACCCCCAGCCGTCTTGATGAATGGCGACGGCGTATATGAAGGGGCAGAGGGGAAAAACAGGACGGGGGCCGCCTCCGGCCTCCGGCTGCCTTCGCTCGCGAGGAGCTCCAGGTAAGGGCGTCCCGCGCCGCGCCTCTCCGCAGCGGCGGAAAGAGGATTAGACACTCGGAGAGACGCGCCGAGCCGGGCGGGGCGGGGCGGGGCGGGGCCGCGCCAGGCCGACCACATCAAAGACAAAGACACCGCAGGGCAAATAATAAAACACGAAAAACGAGGGGCTGTGCTGCGCGAGCAGCAGCACCGCACCGCAGCGCGCAGGAGGAGGCCAAGGAGATTAATTTTCCTAGCTTTGCGTTCTGCAGGAAGCGCCCCGCCCCGCCGCGCCCCGCCCCGCCCCGCCCCGCCCCGCCCCGCCCCGCCCCGCCCCGCCCCGCCCCGCCCCGCCCCGCCCCGCCCCGCCCCGCCCCGCCCCGCCCTGCCCCGCCCCGCCCTGCCCCGCCCCGCCCCGCCCCGCCCCGCCCAGCCCCGCCCCGCCCCGCCCCCCCCCGCCCCGCCCCGCCCCGCCCCGCCCCGCCCCGCCCCGCCCCGCCTAGCCTTGCCCGCGCACACCGCCTGCCTAGGCAGATACGGAGAGAAGAGGCCCAAGGAAAAGGGCGCGCGGGAAATATTTGACTGAGGGGAGGGAACTGAGAGGGGGGGAGGGCGAAGGGATCGCCCGAGCCCGCGCGTCCCCTCAAAGGGCCGGGCTGGCGAGGCAGAAAGGCTGCACGACCGCCATTTGGTTTAGGGTCACTGAGGGTGGGAATACCAAAGTATGGGAGGGGGGGGAGGGTCGTTCACGGGGACGGCAGCCCCAGGCCTATTGCGCGCTAGCGCCTTCGCTCTGGGTACTCATCTTACAACCGCGGCCCAGTGTTTGCAATCGGTCGGATTCGAATAAGCCAGTGGGCCTATCCGAAAGTCTTTTGTCTCTCTGCCTCGCACTCTCGGCAGATGGGAGAAAGAGGGACAGGGGACTGTCAAGCGTCAGGAATAGCCCCCCCTCCCCCCTCCCCAAATCCCACCATTTGCAAACAGCCGCAACGGCGAACACCCATACTTCTACCCCTTTCTAAGTTCCTTTTCGGAGTGCCCCATTCCACTTCCACTTGCCCGTAAGTTCCAGATTCTGGACGATGGTCCCTTATGGCCGCAAAAAATCGTGACGAACCGATGCACGAAATAGTAATGAAAAATACTACGAAAAATTAGAAATCTTTAAGATCCGTCGGATGTTGAACCTTCTATTCGTATTAAGGTAAATTTTTTCGGAATCCTCTATAGGTTTTGGTCGGATGTAGGAGAAGTCGGCGTTGCTGATAGATCGGCTGTTGGGCTAAATGTTGAGTGGCTGAAGATAAAATCTACCAGGAGGCTGATTAGCCCCGGGCACTTTTTGTTGTACTATGCAACTCGCCCGCATCCGAGACTGCATACCCTTCAGACGCCGGGGACCGACTCCAAGCGCGAACGCTCCGCTCCGCCACTGTTGTTGCAGCCAAAGCCCCGAGAGGGCCCTCTCGCGGTTCGCGCGCGGTCTACGGCGGGGCGTTACAGGGGGGAGGTTCGCGGTTTCGCTGGAGTAATCCGCCGCGAGTCCACCGGGGAAAGCTCGCGGTCCGCGGGTCCTGCAGCGGGGTATCTCGTGAAACGCGGATCCTCCGCGGGTCCTTCGAGGACTGCGAGCTACCTGCGAGAAGAATTCACGCACCGCGACCTTCCCCCGCGGAGGATCCGCGGTACGTGGGATTCCCCCGCGACAGGACCCGCGGACCGCGATCTTTCGCCGCTAAACCGTGAACCTCCCCCCTGTAAAGCCCCACCGTAGACCGCGCGAACCGCGAGAGGGCCCTCTCGGAGCGTTGGCTGCAACAACAGTGGCGGAGCGGAGCGTTCGCGTTTGGAGCCAGTCCCTAGCGCCTGATGGGTATGCAGTCCCGGATGGAGCGTTGCGGGCGGGTTGCATAGTACAAAAAGTGGCCGGGGTTAATCAGCCACCTGTGGTATAATTCCGTTCTAACGAATAGTTATAAATCTAATTTTGTTTCAGTTCTCTCTCATTATAAAGGAAACAAAAATAATTAAACAATGGTAAAAACAAGGGGGTCGCTCAGCATGTAATCATTAGAAATATTTTTCTCCCTACTCTCTCTCCTTTGTGTACCAGCAGCGCCGACTTCGACGTCGACATGCAGGGCCGGACTGGCCAGGGCCGCCAGACCGCGCCAGCGGCCGGGGCCCCGCGCCGGCGGGGGCCCCTGTGGCGGGGCCCGCGAAGCGGGGCCCGGGCCTGGGTCCGGGTCGGGGCCCCGCCCGCGGGCCGCGGGGTGCGGGTCTGGCCAGCCCCTTGGTGCACTACTCGCCCCCGTCTGCCCGTCTATGCCCAGCAGCAGAACAATAGACTAGAAGCTAGAACCCGGCAGAACCCGATAAAGAAAAAATATAAATCTAAAGCAGCAACCAGCAATCCCCCATCAGCCTGGACGGGGCCCAGGGCTTAGAGTTGGGCCTCGTTTCTTGTCCCTCCGCGGCTCCCTCTTTACCGCTGTAGCGCACTGCTTTGCGAGGAGAAAATGATCAATAAATTTGCAAACACATCGCTAACTTTACAGCGTCTGCTTATGTAATGCAAAATGTACGTGTATACCTCTTTTTGTATCTGTAACACTCTAAAATTTAACAAAAATAAATTGAAGACCAAAAAGTGTGACTTAAAACATCGGGGTAATTTGGGTTTGGGGGCCCTTTTTGTGATGTAGCGGCCGGGGCCCTTACCCTCCCAGTCCGGCCCTGTCGACATGCCCACCTGCCCTTGTAGTGACCCCCTCAGCAGTGCCGAGGCTAGGAGAGAGAGAGAGAGAGAGAGAGAGAGAGAGAGAGAGAGAGAGAGAGAGAGAGAGAGAGAGGAGAGAGAGAGAGAGAGAGGAGAGGGGCAGGACCTTGCAAATTGTACTACCCGGGGTGGTGAGGTGTCACAATGCCTGGAGAAAGAAGAAGGAATGAAGGGAAAAAAGACGTGAAAAAAAATGGCCTAGAATAAGGTTTCATCTAGTTCTCTCAGGTTGGCATGGCAGGCTGCGTTGCCAAGCTATGAAAGCGGCTGCTGGCTCGCGTGAAGGCCAGGGTGAAAACGGAGACGAGGAATAAGAAGAGGAGACCCCAGAAATAAAAGAAAAAGGAGAGAGAGAGAAGGGGGTGAGAGAGAAAGAGATAGAGACTGGCGACGGCAAAAACAAGAATGCCCATTCGCTCGCACACATTCCTGGGGTCAGAGGGGAGAGAGACAGAGAGAGAAAGAGTGGGGCCCGATGCAGTGCGACGTATCACGCAATGAGACACGGGAGAGTGCCAGAGAACGCCCTCCTCGTTTTACCAAGAAGTAGATACACTGTAAAATTCTTACGAAGAAAATTCTTCGCAGCGTTGCGAAGAATTTTGCTGCTTCGTAAGGCTTCGCAATACGAAGTATTTTCTTCGCAAGCCCCGCCTCGCGAAGAAATTTATTGGCACACTACGAAGAAAATGCTTCGCAATACAAAGCAGCCAAATGCTTCGCAGCTTACGAACGATTTTTTTCGCGTAATGCGAAGCATTTCTTCGCAAGGTTTTAACAGTGTAGGGAAACAGATCAGCGGCCGAGGAATTTTAAACCCCGCACCGCATGATGCGCTGTTCTTCTTGCGCAAACCAACCCTTAACATGTTCATCTGAGGGGGCCTCAACTCCTGAAATCATGTGTACACAATAGCTGATGTCTTCGAAATCATTGTCAAAAAATGTGGATCTATTGCCGAAATAAATTGGTTTAAGTGCGTATTTTGGGCTCATAAAGCTCAAAAAATACGCTTGTATTTACTTTACGAATTATTTATTTCAATTATGAGAGGTGAAATCATGTGAAATCTTGAAATCATGTGTACAAATTTTGGGGGAGTTGAGGCCCCCTCGTCTTCATTGCTCACAAAGATTTGCAGTTTGTTTTTAAAAGAGGAGAGAAAAAAAGAGACTTACCATCCTCCGGCCCTGGTGAGCGTGAAGCCGAGCCTGGCGTCCTTGTCGACGGACACTCTGACGCCGTAGATGCCGAGTCCCTGGGGAGTGACCACCTGGCCCCTCATGACGGACACTCGCCTGCAGCATCAGACAAGAGTCAGGACGCGCTCGCGACGCCCGGACCAGCGCGGCCGCGGCCAGGTGCGCACGCAGCCGGCCGATTCCCAAAATCGCTCTCGCGCCTTCGTCGTTGTCGCACTCATGAGGGTTTCCTGCATTGGGTATGGGAGTACCCCTTGAGTGTGATAAGGACAGAAGCTACAGAAGCGATCCTCGGAGTCAGTCAGCAGCGTCCGCGGGGAACGAGGCCACGGCCGCCGGGGCCGGGGGCGAGACATATTTGATGCACCTTCAGTCTAGGCGTGACGAAACTGTCGTGGTGGGACCCTCTGACAAAACTTTAATTTTTTTCTACGAAATCGTCGAAAAAACGACGGGTGGTAAAACGAATGAGGGTTTCACCATCTTAAGATGAGCAGTTTCGTCTCGCATTTATTTTTTACTACCAGTTTGCGGTTTTCATTTTTGTTTTTAGGTTCTTCCGCACAAGTAAATGTGTGGTAGAATAATACAATTTAGGAAACGACTTGAATATTAAAAAAATAAAAAACAAAATTAAAAAAAAACCTATGACCTAAATATGTTTCCAAAAGACTGGCTATATGGAACACGAAAAACAGTTCAAAGGAGTCCCATACAAGACAGAAGTAAAAGAGAACAGTAAGGATGCGCCTTCAGGCAAAAGCCGGGATACCGGCGAGACTGAGAACCCAATGATCTGTGTCTCAGAACGGGCTTAACGCGATCGCAGAAGTTTGCGCTCCGTCCCCAACAAACGACTCAGCGCGGACGCCGGAGAGGCCTGTTGTCATTTTAAACTGCGAGAAAAACAGTTCCTATTACTAATCGGCCTATACAAGTACATTCAAGGGTGCATTATTTTGCCGCGTTTTTAAACAGTCATTGAGCCCGGAGCCTGACCGTTCTCCCCATGCAGACCGATACCGACGGTAACCTAGGCACAATGCAACACTTACCTTGAAGACCAGAAAAAAAATTACAGAAAACAAGGCAGCAAACAGAGAAAAACCAAAAGAGCTTGGTATTTGAAGTACGTCATCTTTTGATTTTTCGTCTTAAAATTAGTTCAGAAAAAGACTACAGGCAGACTTTCTTTCCAACTGCGGACTCGAGAGGATTCACTATTTCAAAGTATCAGATATTTTAACTTGTTTATTTTCATTAATACTTTTCATTTTTTGTTTAATGTTCTATCATTTTGACCGCTTTAAAAGAAAGGCTGCATCTCTTTAACGGAAGCAACATAAATATAACACTTAAGTGGAAATAATATATTAAGATATCTATGGTAAGTTAGAGAAAACGGTCAAATTGGAGTAGGACCGCTTTTACGAAGATTCACGAAACCAGGTTACACAGAGTACCACAACACAAAATCGCCATAGAAAGAAAAGGGCAGACCGCTTTTTCTAAATCCAACCTCGAGGCTGGATGCCCAATGCTAAAATCACTGGCTACGCCTCAACAGATTATTAAACGAGTAAGACATTCTCGTCTTGTCGAGAAACGCGGAGACACTACTCCAACATTTCCGATATTCCCTAAAACTTCCATCAAATCAATATCACTTTTCAAACAATGCTTAATGCGGAGTAGGAAAGCAGCGTAAGTTTTAGTTCGAAAACTTTTCGTGACCAACTAGGAGGAGCGGGGAGGGCATGGTTTCAGGAGGAGAGGAGAGGTTTGGCACACACATAAGGACAACACATACACCAACAGGAGGAAAGCAGGGTAGGGTGAGGGAGTGGGAAACACATAAGACGTAGACACAGGAGGAACACACATAGAAAAATAAACACATACAGTTTTTTTTATAGCTGCCATGTTCAATAATACGAAATTAAACGAAAAGAAAAACGATATTTTCGTCCACATTGGGAACATTAAATTTCGCATTTAAAGCGTAACATGTAAAGCAGGAAAACGAAGCAAAAATAAAACACGAAAACTACACATACAACGAAACGAAAAGAAAACCACAACACACTCGTCGGTACCCTACAAGCATAGCGAAGTGAGCGGCGAACAGACAATACAGCAGGTGCACGTTAAGCGACATATATAACTTGGAATAACATATAAAAAGGGGATGAAGGATGTTTAACAAGAAAAAAAAGAAGGAAAAAAACAAAGTAAAAAGCTTGTCGAAGTCTTAATGATCTGATTTTGAGGTATGCAAATGGTTAAAATTAAAGAAACGGATATAAGGGCTACTTGGAAAGCAACTTAAAAGGCTGATGTTTAGATTATTTGTCTCTTAAACATCACTGTCATCGACATCAATGTTTGTAAAAAGAAAAGCTTGAGGATTTGCAAACGGAAATATAAAATATGCAAATAAATAAACGGGTTTGGTTGAGGATAGTAATGATGGATAATAATTTGCTGGTACATATATATACGAATTTATTATGCAATTCTCGGAAACTTACCGCGGTGTAAATGAGCTCCAGAATTGACTACGCGTTGAAAAATAATGAGAAACATGGGGTATTACTATCCGCTCAGCTAAAGCCAGCAAGTTCGCGTTTGTCTTTCGCAAACAGTATCGCAGAAGGCTTACTGCTTCCGTCTGAGACGGGCGATTAGACAGGTAGAAAAGTATTGTCACGCAAGTAAGCTTTTGCGATACAATTTGAGAAATGGGCGCCAAGGATGAAAACCGGCGCTATGCATCACACTGTAACTAGTGTCACTCACCCCGTCATTCACGCACATGTATATATAGATACGAAAATATTTAAAAAACAATAGCACTTTAAGAAAAACTGAATTTGAAAATAGAATAGATATATTCCTTGAAAGTTTGACTTCAATAAATGGGTAAAGCTAGATGTGCTTTCTCCAACTTGAAATTTTTTCCGAGAAGTACCATTTACTCACTCTTTCACACATTCTCACTCATACCAACGGACACATAAGGAAAATAATAAATGTCTAACATGAATTACAAGTGGACAAAACCTACAGGACATAGGACAGACACAGGTCTCGTATGAGACAAATGGACGAGACACAACTACAAACACACACTTTTCAGCTATTTTGAGAAAGGAAGCTTAAAAACAAAATAAAGTGCTCATGATTCTGAAACCTCTTAAAAAAAAAAATCTTTTTTGGCTACCTTCTCACATTTCAGTGAGAAAGTAAAGAGCGAGCATGACTTTGATATTACTCTGCAAGACCGTTTTTTTTTATTGCGTTATCATTTTACTGAATGCAAAGCTCAGAGTTTCGTGAAAATGTTGACAGTTTACGCCAACGGTAAAAAGAAACCTACTGTGGCAGCATAAGTTAAAAAACTTACACACATAAGGACGAATAGCACGTTAGGACAAACACACACACAGTTCGACACAACAAGAAAAAAACGTTTTCCTTGTACATCACATATATAAAACAAAACACATAAAAAACGAAAACAAAAATAAAGGGTAGGGTGAACATGAGACAAGACACAGGGATAGGTTACAGGGGCTGAGACAAAACAGTTATCGTTCCATACCAGGGAGGGATTGGTCGGTCTCTCCCGCGCAAGGCCTGCCATCGGGTTCATTGGTATGAACGAGAGCGCGCGCCTCGGCCCGGCGCCTCTAATAAAACAATTGAAATGTGCCACGAGTGGAGATTGTAAAAGTTTTGTCTCCTTCGGCCCCTGGGGAGGAGGGGAAGGTGAACGCAGGAGGTATGAGGGGGTTGCTGGTGGTGGGTGCGGGGCGTCGTGGCCCCCGGGGTCCCCCCCCGCGGGGCCGCAGGGCCGCAGGGCCCCGCACGGGGTCTTCGAACAACTTAAACTAGCAAACAAACAAACAAACAAACAAAACCCCAACACAAACCACGGCCGTGCCCGGGCCGGTGGAGGCCGGCGCAGCGCGCAGCGCGCAGGCTAGACTAGAGTTAGTACGTGTTCTGGAAGTAATAGTTTTAGCTGATTCAATTACTCCCCGCGTGCCGCGCTGCGATGCCTTTTCGGAGTCGAGCCTTGCAGGCTGCAGGCCGGCGGACCCACGCGGCCCCGCGCAACGGTGCGGCCTGCACGGGAATTACTAATCACCTACAACTAGTAGAAATCGGAGATTTGGGGCTGAGCAAGGGCCCTACCGGGCGTATTAATAGGAGAAAAAAAAAAATTCTTTTTTTGGACCTAAGGTGACCTATGCTGGTGTATTATTAGGAGAACAGTTAACTGGAATAAAAAGAAACCAACAATAAATTAGGGGGGGGGGGAGGGTGGCCTTGCCGGCGGAACGCGCTATAATGGCACAATTTTAATTTAACATAATTAACTCATAACAAATTCTTTATTTCAAACGAAAACGAGTTGCAATTCAGTCACACCTCTGCTTCGAGCGTCCGGCTAAATTCTACTATAGGCCTCCTTGTTTAAAGTTGACCAGGGAAACCAGCCTACGCACAATTAAGCAAACCAAACCCAACATAACTTTAGCCATTAATGTACTATCAACCTCTTATTTCGAACTTTTACCAAAAGTCACAATTTCTTTTTAAGCTACCAGGGGCCGGCAGCCCCGGCTCGACCCCCGCTGAAGGGAGTTAGATACTACACTTCCGCGGATGGGGTAAACCATGGGAAAAAATTTAAGTAACAAGGTGGCAGTAAAGTGGATGTTGACATTTTAAGTGGCAACTTGCCACTCAAACCCTGGAAAAAATTTTAAGTGGCAAAGTAGCACTAGAAGGGATTTTGACATTTTAAATGGCAACTTGCCACTTAAAATGTCGAAATCCATTTTAATACCGACCACTTTGCCACCTAAAATATTTCCCAGGGAAGTGTACTATCGACTGCCACTGAGGTATTTTCCGAATTAGAAGAACAGGAAAAGTATCGTCTGCTCCCGGACCATCACAAAGCCTCGACCAAAATCAGAGGGGCTTCTCTCCTGGCCCGGTCCTTAGAGCACTTCTCTGATTGGTCGAGGCTTTATGATGGTCCGGGAACGGCAATATTCCTCCTGTTCTTCTAATTCGGAAAATACCTCATTTTCTAATTTTTACTAAAAATCACATTTTTTATTTTTTTTTGAACTATACCAGGGGGCTGCCGCCCCCTGGATCCCGCTGAGGGGAGGTCGATAAGGAGGTCGATACTGCACTTCCGCGGATGGGGCAAAGTGTACTATCAACCTCAAATTTTCTAATTTTCAGCAAACCAAAAAAAATTCGAAACATTACCAGGGGGCTGCCGCTTGTTGGACCCCCGCTAAAATCTGGCTTAATCACTCCTTTCGTCTTCATGAGTTTTCGCATAAACACATTATGCGTGAGGTAGATATTTCCAACAAGACTGTTGTCGACTGGTTCACTTTTCGCAGAGAGATATTTGAGAAAATCATGTTGTTTTTATGACTTGAGTGTCCCTTCAAGTTAATAATTATATCTCCCACAAGGAAGGCGAAGTTTGCACTAATACTATTGAAGGAATGTGGGGTCTAAAGGCATACTTCTGCAACAACTATATATTTTATAATTTCCCCCAAAAAGCAAAAATTAATACAAGTACTATTCACAGAAAAATCACAACAAAGTAAACAAAACAAGAGTACAAAAATTACTAATCTGCTTCAGCAGTTTTAGTTTCTGAATCAACTCCATCAGAACACTCCAGCTTATACACCTCCTTTATTTTCTCCAGAAATGTAACTCTTTGATCACCGTAACCTAACCACCTCCTCCTAATCATAAATTCAGCTAAGTATGAGTCGAACATGGCTTTCTGCCTATTATATCTTGAAAAACTTCACTTCACAAGAGCCCACATTCCTTCTATAGTATTTATGCAAACTTTGCCTTCCTTGAAAGTGACATAATGATTAACTTGGATATGCCTAAACCCGTGCAGGCCAAGGGTGGCATAGGCTTTCGATGAGTCTAAGTAGATGCTAGTTCCGGGCAGCACATTCTTTTAAATGAGTGGAATCAAAGTACAGGCATCCCGTTTAACAACTTTTGCCAAAAAACACTTGTTTGAGGGTCATTCTCTGTCAGATCACCACAAAGTCCAAAATGATGGTTTTCAGATTGAGTTGGAAGTGGTTAAATATCATTTGGGACCACCCCAAGGACCCATATGTCAGAGGAAATTTTTTTAAAAATTATGGTTTGGGATTATAGGAGGTAAAAGTTTGGTGTTCGACCAATCCGTCTCAAGTTATGAGTGCTACCTAATATCCTATATGAAACACAATACCAACTCTAGTCATGGTGTTTTACATTCAGTTTTTTATACTGATTCAAATGATCCATGGTTGGATTGGATCGTGAAAAATTTTTCTTGGCTCTATTTAGTAAAATCCCGTTAAAATGTTGTATAATTTCACTGTTTCAACTCTAGCAGAAATACGTCATACGTACAAAAATTCCAAACCATGCTTTTTTTAAAAGCTAATGATGGGTCGAACATCCACACCAAGTGACATGTTGGCCCCGGAGAATTTAGTCCCTTCGCCTTAGACTTTAAGGTTTGGAACTACTATGAAAAGACCGTAAAGAGTGACAATTAACTTCACTTGGTCTATATCTTACTAAAATCAGTAAAGTGACACATCTCCTAAATATTTAACTATTTTTCAACACATTAGTCATAAAATAATATTATGAATGAAATTAAAAGCATTTTGTACAGACCTAAATTAACAGTGATGTCCCCAAACCTACCAAAGCAAGTGTCCAAGCAATATATCATAGCAATAAGAAAAGCTTCCCAAGAAAGGAGAGCTTGCTACTAACCTCCAGATTAAAACAACAGGTTGACAGATTTTCCTCTATCTTAATAGTCACCAGTCTTTATTCGATCCCTTCACATTTTAGCCGTTTTCCAAAAAGTAAAAAGAGGTAATCGCGGCTCGGGGACATGGAAAATTAACAATGTCAGAGAAATATGTACACGGGACAGGGACAATAATAAATGCATCCGTGATAAATGCATGTTTACAACAGCCTATAGCAGCAGAAAACAAAAGTCACAGCCCCCGCACCTATACGATGAAGCTAGCGCTTTTCTTCTCGTCCTGTCTCTCTCGCACTTATGGGCTACATCATGTTGGTGCGAGGGCTGTGACTTTTGTTTTCTGCTGCTATAGGCTGTTATAAACATGCATTTATTATTGTCCCTGTCCCGTGTACATATTTCTCTGACATTGTTAATTTTCCATGTCCCCGAGCCGCGATTACCTCTTTTAACTTTTTGGAAAACGGCTAAAATGTGAAGGGATCGAATAAAGACTGGTGACTATTAAGATAGAGGAAAATCTGTCAACCTGTTGTTTTAATCTGGAGGTTAGTAGCAAGCTCTCCTTTCTTGGGAAGCTTTTCTTATTGCTATGATATATTGCTTGGACACTTGCTTTGGTAGGTTTGGGGACATCACTGTTAATTTAGGTCTATATAAAATGCTTTTAATTTCATTCATAATATTATTTTATGACTAATGTGTTGAAAAATAGTTAAATATTTAGGAGATGTGTCACTTTACTGATTTTAGTAAGATATAGACCAAGTGAAGTTAATTGTCACTCTTTACGGTCTTTTCATAGTAGTTCCAAACCTTAAAGTCTAAGGCGAAGGGACTAAATTCTCCGGGGCCAACATGTCACTTGGTGTGGATGTTCGACCCATCATTAGCTTTTAAAAAAAGCATGGTTTGGAATTTTTGTACGTATGACGTATTTCTGCTAGAGTTGAAACAGTGAAATTATACAACATTTTAACGGGATTTTACTAAATAGAGCCAAGAAAAATTTTTCACGATCCAATCCAACCATGGATCATTTGAATCAGTATAAAAAACTGAATGTAAAACACCATGACTAGAGTTGGTATTGTGTTTCATAAAGGATATTAGGTAGCACTCATAACTTGAGACAGATTGGTCGAACACCAAACTTTGACCTCCTATAACTCCCAAACCAAAATTTTTTAAAAAATTTCCTTTGACATATGGGTCCTTGGGGTGGTCCCAAATGATATTTAACCACTTCCAACTCAATCCGAAAACCATCATTTTATACCTTGTGGTGATCTGACAGAGAATGACCCTTGAGCCCTGCTCAGCACCACTAAAAACCCACTGCTGGCATACATTCTTCTTCCCCTTATTATGCTTTCTCTTATTAAACAATGATTCCTCAATCTCGACAGTCTTCTCAGGCCCACCTATGCGGCCTCATGTTGCCTGATCATAATTTTAACACACACCTCTCTGCAAAAACTAAACCAGTCCACAACAGTCTTCTTGGATATATCCACATCCCGCATGATGTGATCTTGGAAGAACTTATAAACCCACATATAAATAATTAGTATGATTTTACGCAGGGGCATTTTGGACTCAGCAAACCATGAACAGACGCGTACACTTCACATACTTTGACACTTGTTGCAGCGCCAAACAAATCCATCCTGGGCCCGATTCTTTGCACCTAGCACCATGGGCCGCACATACTTCAGGAACAACCCAAATAACTAACCCCAAACAAGCCTCTAAAACAACAAGGAGGTCGATAGTAAAAGTCCACCCATGTCATTACATCCTACATCAATCACAACAGCATTTCCATTTGGTTGATCCAAAACAGAACGATACTCTGCCTTAGCCACATTAGAAACTGATGGTTTTAAATTTAAACAATTACAAATATAGAATAAATACATAATCACCAATCCACCAATACAATCACGTACAATACTAATGTTTGGTTCGACAAACAGTTCGGGCACAGAACCAAGTTTCAATCTTATCTTCATTATGTTACCAGAATTAAAATGGTCTGAACAAAAAAGGTCATGGGACGCTATAGCCGCTTTATGAATATTAAGATTAATACAGATCCATTCGATCCACTTCTTCCTATCCGGCTGTTTCGCTAACCTACAAAAAAATTACTTGACGTAAAATAAAAGCAATGATTACTTCAATCCGACAATAGAAATAACCAAACCAATTTACAATTGATTCGTACGATACAGTACACTCACCCACAAAAATGATTAACCTGCCCATCTTGTTTACGACACACAAAACACCGACATCTCATATTTCCTCCAAAACTTTATTCTACGCGACAGAACAGTTCTCAGCAGACGACTACACGTTTTCCCGCGGCATTTAACTCAAATTACACAGAATGCCAACATCACAACGACAAAACACAATATCCACTAAGTTCTTGTTTCCTTCTAAAATTAAATTAGAATGCAAACAGCAGGTTTCTTATGTAATGAATAATAAGAAATAGAATGGATGACATTCAAATTCAGTCTAAATTCAATAAGAAAAAATTTAGTTTTATTTAGTTGAGGTTGGCAACATGCCCACGTGTAAATGCCCATGAACCAAGAAAGTTTGCCGTCCGGATCAGTACCACGAATCGTCACGTATGGCTTCGCTAATTAGATTAGATTAGATTAGATTAAGTTTAAAATTAGATTAAATTAGATTGCTCAGCCAACTAGTACGTGAGAACCCTCCCAAAGAAACAATAACAAATAAGGACACTAAAACAATGAGAAATATTTTGACACGAAGTATAAACTAAAATACATATGTAAATAAAGTAAAACTGAAAACGGAATCTGCGGTGCAGCTCCTAAGGGTGTCGCGTCCCTGCTAATCGCCTCTTAAGTTGCCCACATTTACGCTAAAACTTTGGCCGTCCCGCACGAAGCGCTCGGCACGTCGGCGACATTAGGTCGGGGCGGGGTGGAGTGCGCGCCACGTAGACGCAGACACCCCACGTGGCCGGAATGACTCGCAGCCACCACTCGATGAGAAGGAAAGGAAAATACATTTACACCCCCCCCCCCCTTTCCAAAAAAAATCTCGCCTCACCGTCGCGTTGATTGATTCGAATGAGCAGTCCACGCGCGGACGGTCAAAATATTTACAGAACGAAACCTTCGCGACCGAGCTTGCAGATATACATACTTTTTTTAAAAAGGCTCTTAACAGGCGCACAACACAAACACACCATTCCATTTAGGAAACAGGAGAAAAAGCGGATTTACCCGTATAAGTTCGCGAAAAAAAAAATGTGGAGAGCGAGTTGGGGTGTGCGGTGGTCGTGGCGCCTGGCGCTAGCCTAGCGGGCCTGACTCTCTCACGTGTAGTCATATGCCACACAAAGGCATATGATCCCGAGCGCGCGCCACGCCGACAACCTAACCCGGCAAAAACTGACTGGGCCTGCCGTATGTTAGTCCATCGGCGAGCGGCGAAAATGACAAACAAAAATAAAATAGAAACTTTTGTCGACGCGCCATTTTTACCGCATGTTCCCTAACTGGACTGGCGTCAAAACCATTTCATTTCGTTCTGGCAGCGCGGGTCGAGCGGTCGACGTACGCACACGCGTGACGGACGCGGTAAAGGCAGAGCAGGTGCCTGGCACACGAGAAGAGTTTACGTGAGTACCAATGCACATGTTTTTAACGCGGAAATTGGCTAGGGATCGACGTGAAGGTGTGAAGGTGCGAGACAGAAAATAAATGACAATATTTTGAGCACACTCTGGGCGGCAGCCGGTCTCGAACCTGGACCCAACCGGGCCCACCCGTACGAGACAATAACAACGGCAACGTCAAGGCACTTCTTTGTCACACGGAAACAAACAACAGCAAAAAACAACACCACCACCACCACCAACAACAACAACAATAAACATCAGAGTGAGGAAACCGCGGCCTACCTTTCCGTGTAGCTGTCAGTGTGGGCGTAGCTCTGCACCGAGTTCTCCTCGATGAGGAACTTGACGCGCTGGTAGAAGGAGGCCGTCACCAGTGGCGGCTGTTTGCGCAGCAGCACCTCCACGGGGTTCTTGGAGGACAGGCACATGAGGTGGGACTCGCACGCCGCGCTCTGGCAGCACTCGCTGTCTGAGCAGTCCATCATGCCGTCTGCAACCGTGGCCAAGCAGCCAAGCACCCGTCATTCTCGAACCTTATCCAGTTAAAAGCTCGCGCTCACGCTCGCAGGGTGGGGTCGTTGACGCCTGCGAGAGCGTGAACTAGAGGGGCGAGGGCAGGGGGCAGGGCATGAAGCAGTGGGGATGGAGACTTTTGCACTACGCTGCGCTGAGCGCGGCCTGATTGTGAGTTCCTAATTGAATATCACAGCATCGCATATTATTGGCCTCTGGCCCTTCCACTTAACTAAAAAAAAACGCACGCGTAAACGTGGGAGAAATGTGCGCAAAATTCTGAAAGAATTTATGAACTTTGGCTTACAGCGCGGTAGTGAACTAAAACATAGGAAAAAAAAACTCAAATAGGAAAGAAACTTGCGACATCCTCAAAAGGTTTCGGGCAAATTATGAACACTGTGAAAAAAATACTAGTAAATTTACAACTTTTTTTTTAGTAATTTGTAATTACGACACAAAGTTGTAAATTTATGAGCGCAGTCGTAAAATTACGACAGCAAATTCTTACTCGTCAAAGAAAAGTAAGTCGATATCTGGTGTAAGAATATCATCGTAACAATACAACTGGAAGTTGTAACCTTACGACATTTATCATGGAAAATTTTCCCGAAACCCTTACGAATATTTTTCACAGTGGAACAAGTTACGGAAAAAATATGTTTCTGAATTGATCCAAAGTTTGGCGTGGCGGTGCGGTGCCCTTGGCGGTGCCTCACCATTGTCGTTGTCCTTCTTGTCGCTGCACTCGGTCTCGAGGCGGATGCCACAGTCGCGACCGGCCCAGCCGTCGGAGCACACGCACCGGTACTCGCCGTCCTCCAGCATGCACGAGCCCTGCCGGTTGCACCCGTTGATGCACCCCGCTGCAACACAAGAGATATATGGTGGTTAGGAAAATTAAAAAAAAAAAAAAGAATTTAAAAAAAAAATTTCAATCAAGATTGTAAATGAAAGCAGATGATACTAAAATCTAATTATTTTTTTTAATTATTATTATTATTTTTTTGCTGTGTTGCGCCTCGCGGACTGCGAGCCATTGAGCCATTCATCAGTCCCCCCTAGGTACAATATACCCAGGGTACGCGCTTGGTTTTTGAACTTGGGAGTAAAAGCTAGCTGACACCTTATTATGTCTTGCACTTTTGTGTATTAAGGCGACGTTACGAAAATGTGCGTACGAATAATTTTATTTCAGCGCCTTCTGCACTTACGGGGTTTGGGTAGTCAGCCATCGTTACACATGTGTTTGGCGGGTCGACCGACCCACCCATGGTCTGGCACATACTGCTATAAATGTGTTACACTCGGGAGAGCCGCGAGCGTGGCGCCGCCGGGCGCCGCAAGGCAACAATACCATGGGTTGGAGCCTCGCCTGGTCCCTGCCTCGGCCCCGCTGGCCCCGCCTCCCCCTCCCGACCCCCTCGCCTGGCCCGCCTGGCTTCCCCCTCTCCAGGCCTGCACACGCGCCCGCCGCCGCACCGCACGCCGCGCGCCGCACCGCACTGTGACAACCCGGCCCGCTCTATACTCTGCAAATCCAAGTGACGAACTGTTCGACAGTTATAAGTGTCGAACTAAAAAGTTCTGCAGTTGCAAGTGCACCTTTCTGACTAAGATGGAAAATATTTTTTCCGAGGACACCATCATCTTCGTCTTGAAATTCTCTTTCAAACGAGTATATGGTTGATAGGGTTGCGGCTTAGATTGAAACGGGTACGCAAAAGAATACGAATTCCCAAAATTTCATTTAAGGACTAGTAGCCGTTTCAATTTAAGCCGCAACCCTATCAACCATATACTCGTTTGAAAGAGAATTTCAAGACGAAGATGATGGTGTCCTCGGAAAAAATATTTTCCATCTTAGTCAGAAAGGTGCACTTGCAACTGCAGAACTTTTTAGTTCGACACTTATAACTGTCGAACAGTTCGTCATTTGGATTTGCAGAGTACTATTGCGAGAGTACAAGCCGATGAAACATCAATTCTCTTTAGTTCCTTTTTATTTTATTTTTGCTAAGATGTATCATCTGCTAAAAAACCATAGGGGGAGTACACGTGTTGGGCTGAGCGATAGCGAGCCTCCGGATTGCAAATAACAGAATTTGAATGTCATAAATTTCTTTTAGCAGCTGACACCTTTAAGCACAACATTTAACATAAACTATGACTCATAATTTTAAAGAGTTAACTAATCAGCTATCTCTCTCTCTCTCTCTCTCTCTCTCTCTCTCTCTCTCTCTCTCTCTCTCTCTCTCTCTCTCTCTCTCTCTCTCTCTCTCTCTCTCTGCTGTTACCGCCAAAACTTCCTTCCGGCTCCCTTCCGTAATGCGTCCGGAGCCTGCGCTCGCAATTGGCCAGCCTATCCTAATTGCCGTCGTGTATTGCTTGCACAAGCCCGCCCCTCCCCGTCCTCGCCGTGTCCGCTGTCCTCCGCCTTGCGCTCCCCAGGGTCCCCACCCCCTACACCCCCCCTCCACCCCACCCCACCGCGCCCTGCCCCCCCCCCCCCCTCAGGAGGCGCCTCTGCGCCTCTGCTGCCCTTCTTCCCCCCAAAACAAAACGCTATAACCAGAACTAGCTTCAAGGGGATTGATTGTCGCTCCAACTTGGCGACGCAGGGGCCGTAAATCTCCATTCCCTCCTGACGCAGCCCCGCGCAGCCCCGCGCAGCCCCGCGCAGCCCCGCGCAGCCCCGCGCAGCCCCGCACGGCCCCGCACGGCCCCTACCCCATCCTCCCAACCTCTCCCCTTCTTCCTTCACTTGGGATGCGACTTCTGATTTCCCTGCGCTCACGTGCCGTACCGGCTGCGCCGGCCCGAAGCAGGGGCGGTGGCGGTGCTTAATCGCCCTTGTGCTGCTGCATTTCGGTGCGGAGCGGGGAGGAGGTGAAGCACCCCGCTCGCGACCCTGTCCTGCCCCGCCACCCAGCCCTTCTCAGCAAGCCCCTGTCCCAACTTTCTCTTACTTTTGCCCTTTCTCTTCTCTCATCTCTCTCTCTCTCTCTCTCTCTCTCTCTCTCTCTCTCTCTCTCTCTCTCTCTCTCTCTCGCCCTCTCCCTCTCCCACTCGCGCACTCACACACGCACTTGCTCTGCGAGCAGCAGCAACAAAGTGTCGCGTGTGCCGACAAACAACGTCGAGGGCAATTTATAAATCGTCAGGCCGGGTCGGGCGAGCCGGGCCACGGCGCAGGGGAGGGGCGGGGGGGGGGTGTCGCGGGAGCAGAGGGAGCAAAGGAAGCAATGGGAGCAGTGGGAGCAGCGGACGTAGAGGTACCAGAGGAAGTAATGGGAGCAGAAGGAGCGGAGGGAGAGAGGAGGAAGCAGTGGGAGCAGAAGGGAGCGGAGAGTGCAATAGGAGCAGAGGGAGCACTGGGGACAGAGGGAAGGAGCAGTGGGAGCAGACGGAGCAGTGGGAGCAGCAGGAGCAGAGGGAGCGGAGGGAGCAGAGTAGCAGTGGAGCAGCAGGAGCCGAGGGAGCACCGGGAGCAGAAGAAGCAGTGGGGGCAGCGGGAGCAGAGGAAGCGGAGGGAGCAGTGGGAGCAGAGGGAGCAGAGGGAGCCGCTCCTGCCTTGCAACGAGCTGCCATCCCAGCACACAGCCATCAACAACTCCCTGCCCCGGCCTTTTGCATTGTTAAATTCCTACGGAGAATTCTAAAAGTTTGCAGTTTGCAAGGCATTTGCTTTGCGATTACAAAGCATCACTTCGCAATTGCAAAGCATTGCTTCAGAATTACAAAGAAATGCTTTGCAACCTTGCGAAGCATTTGCAAAGCATTTCTTTGTAGGAACTTGACAGTGTGCGCCGACAAAATTTAACCCTTCTGAATCAAACGTGACCCTGATGTAGTGGTTTCAGGACATTTTCGCCAAAAAAAGAACTTTTTAATCTTATGGGATTCTGAGAGAAATAGTGCCGCATACACTTTACAGCGGAGGTAAACAGTGTGCGTAAACAATGTTTTTTTTAACGGTGCACTATCATTTATTTACAGCGTAGCGTCGCACGGATCTCACGCAACGCACTCTTTTTGTCACTAGCGAAAGGTGCGTTCTTATGAGCTTCGTCGGTCATATTCGTTTAGTCACGAAATTTCGAAATGTCATCAAAGATAAATGTGTTGATAGTGTCTTTAATTGCTTCACTACTACCAACATGTGATATTTACAGACATGTTTCTATAACTGTTCTACAAATTTGTCAACGATTAAAAATAACATGATTCATTATACTTTCCAAGTTTAAATAACACAAACCATGTAATATATTTTTATAACAGACTTTAGTTTACAAAATGTACAACAATAAGTTTTAGCGATTAAAAACTTTCCGCGCGAAGCGCCATGACAGAGGGTGCTGGAAAAACTTCACAACTTCAAACAGTGAATACAATACCGGGTGTCCGCGAATTGACATGCGCGGCAGTTGGGTTGCATACGCTACTAGGCGCTGGGAATGGAGCCGAGCCGGCGGCAGCGGCAGTGGAGGGGGACTCCACCACCCGGCTGATGGAGGGAGCCGTGACAGGGAGTAGCGCTGCTCAGAGCCGACCCAGGGTGAGGCGGGGTGGGGGCTCTGGGTTCTCCTTCAGACCTCGCGATCTCGCATGGGGAGGCTCACGGGCCCGCGGGGGAGGCTCACGGCCCGCAGGGGAGGCTCGCGGTCTCGCGGGGGAGGCTCGCGGTCTCGCGGGGGAGGCTTGCGGTCCCGCGGGGGAGGCTCGCGGTCTCGCGGGGGAGGCTCGCGGTCCCGCGGGGGAGGCTCGCGGTCCCGCGGGGGAGGCTCGCGGTCTCGCGGGGGAGGCTCGCGGTCTCGCGGGGGAGGCTCGCGGTCCCGCGGGGGAGGCTCGCGGTCCCGCGGGGGAAGCTCGCGGTCTCGCGGGGGAGGCTCGCGGTCCTGCGGGGGAGGCTCGCGGTCTCGCGGGGGAGGCTTGCGGGCCCGCGGGAGACGTGTGCGTAGCCAGCTCGCGAGGTCTGAAGGAGAACCCAGAGCCCCCACTCCGCCTCACCCTGGGTCGGCTCTGAGCAGCGCTACTCCCTGTCACGGCTCCCTCCATCAGCCGGGTGGTGAAGGGGGGGGAGGGGGTCCCCCTCCACTGCCGCTGCCGCCGGCTCGGCTCCATTCCCAGCGCCTAGTAGCGTATGCAACCCAACTGCCGCGCATGTCAATTCGCGGACACCCGGTACAGACGTTACGCGCTATATATTACATTCGCACTTTCTAAAACATTAAAAACGAGTTTACATAAGTTAGTTTTAAATGTTTGAGGTCATATATATTTTATTCGATTGCAATGAACATTTCTTCTTTTTAGTTTTGCAATGCTGCCTGCCCTGTAAAATACCGCAGGGAAGAGCCTCGTCTGCAACCCAAGCAAGTATGGCTGCTCGATAAGTCAAGGAAAGACAGGTTAAGACCGCCTCAGCCAATTATCTTGCCTCATTTTTCGCCTTGACGACTGATTTGGCGCTCAAATGGCACCCTGCAATAACAAACACTGTGATACGACGATAAAGCAGGTTTTTATTTTGCTTCAATTTAACGAATAGCTTTTGTCACATTTTTACAACACGGCCACTCTATTTGATCCCATTATGCCCCTCTCCCTGCAGCACACCGGCTCTCTCGCTCAGCTGTAAAGTGCGATACCTTGCCATACATGCTTTTAGCAGTGCCAAGCATGCTCCACCTCTCCTCTGATTCACACACACAATCGCGCAGGCGAATTATCGATTTCGTTCTCAGTCGGGAGCTGTCGGGAGCGTCCATGCGGCACCATCCAAAGGGAATGAGAGAGAGAGAGAGAGAGAGAGAGAGAGAGAGAGAGAGAGAGAGAGAGAGAGAGAGAGAGAGAGGACGGTTTGGAATGGGGGAGGGGTTAGAGAAGCGCGGGGCGGGACTTTCAAATGAGCCGCATTGACTGGAACACGGCGCGCCCATTAGTCCGGCCATAACCCCTAGAATACTCAACAGTAATTTTGGCCCGTTTAAAATTCTGGCCGAGCCTTCGTCGCCCACTTCTCTTTTGTGCCCGCTGGCTTAATTGTGCGGGAGCCGAGGCGGTAACGCCTGCTCTGTAGGCCACGAGCACGGCCGCCTCACCACCAGGCAGGCACCAGCACCAGCAGCCCCCTCTCCAAGCGCGCCAGCTGGGAGCGCGTGCAGGTGCTGTGCTGGTGTGCGGTGGTGTTCTAGTCCGCCCCGCCCCACCACGCCTCCTCGCCCCACCCCGCCCCACCCCGACCGCGGTGGCAGATGCCCACGGCCCTGCTCGCCGGCCCCAACCCGCCCCGCCCCGCCTCGCGGCAGACCGCGGGAAAGAAAAGGACTGCTCCTGCTCGCCGGTCCCGCCCCGCCCCGCCCCGCCCCGCCCAGCCCCGCCCCGCCCCGCCCCGCCCCGCCCCGCCCCGCCCCGCCCCTCCCCGCCCCATTTCCACGAGCGCTGCTCTGCTGTTCGCATTCCGCGTGTCCAGCTCCCCCATCCCCCCCCCCCCCCTTTCACTCACCTCCCACCCTCCTCCATCCCCTAACACCCTTAAATTCCGCAGCGGCCGCGACCGCCTCCCTTCCCTTCACACCGCACCGCTGCGCACCGCTGCGCGGCGGCCCCGGGCCGCAGGGGCCGCAGTCCCCACACTGACCACACCCACCGGAGGCCGAGCCTGGCCGTAACGCTAGGCTTCGACACGCAGCGTGACACACAAATACACGTTACCCTCATTAATCCCACGCACGCAAGGCGAGCGAGAGAGAGATGGTGATAGCAGGGAGTGGGAGGGATGGAGAGGGAGAGGAGGAGAGAAGGGGAGAGGGAGAGAGAGGGAGAGAGAGAGAGAGAGAGAGAGAGAGAGAGAGAGAGAGAGAGAGAGAGAGAGAGAGCGAGAGCGAGCGTGTGCGTGTGTAATAACTCCATAATGGATGGGCGAACGTGTCCGCTGGGTGGTATCCCTCACTACAACAAGGCATGCAAAGTGGCGAGTGGCGACTCGAACTTTCTAGTTTTTTTCTCTTTTTATCCGTTTTTGGTTCCTTAATCATAATTATTTCTAGTCTGCAGATAGTTTGAAAAGTTTGACGCGCGCGCCTAGGATGACGCCTGCCAACATTATAGCTGACGCTGCAGATCACGCGAGCCAGCCAATAACGCTATGGGCAGATGCACTGCGCACCTCGCGTACTGAGCAAAGCGTTGTGCCGCCCGCCTCATTGGCTCTCGGGTCACGTACAGCACGAGGCCTCAGTCCTAGCGCAACTTACTTTGATCACAACGCTGTTTACAGAATTAGGTCATTCTTTCCGAGGGAGCAGAGCGGAGCAAAGCGGAGCGAAGTCAGACCGGCGGGAACTGCACGGCGCGCGGCCCCCTGCCCTACATAACGAGGCGCGGCCGGGCAGAACCTTCAACTCGAGCGCCAGCCTCGCGGTAGAAGCCGCCCCCCTTATTCCCCTCAGCGCTAGGGGCGACGCAGGGCATCCTAAATGCCTTCTTCTCCCTTCTTTTCAACGTGTCGCACACAAACCTCCGCGGCAGCAGCTCTCGCAGACCGCCCGGGCCCGCCGCCCCTCCCTATACCGCTTCCCTCGACTTGCTTCATTCCCTCCAATTTCACTCCCCTCCCCCCTCCCCATCCCATAAGCCCCTACCGTCCCTCTCTCTTTCCCTCCTCAGGCCCTCGTGTCTATCGACGGCTGAAAAATGCCTCATTTCGTCGGCGGCAAAGGGCCTGGCCTGGCCCCACCGGGGACGGCATCGCGTCAGCGCGCCGACCTCCCCGCATCACCCCAACCCCCGAGCCGCCCCCGCGGGCCCCGGGGCAGCCCCTAATGACAAACAACTTTAGCACCGGCCATCCCTACACTGAAAATGCAAGAGTGAGATATCTCATCAAAAAGGAGTGAGATTTTTCCTCTTGCCCCATTTAAGTGAGAGCTTAGGATCCTCGCTCTTTTTGAGAAAGAATTTACAACATCACTCAAATTAAATGAGGTAAAGGATAAAAATCCTCGCTCAAAAAGGGCGAGGTTTCCTAATCATCGCTCAAATAGGGCGAGATTTTTGAGACTATTTCTCTAATTGAGCGAGAAAACCAAAACTCGCTCTCAAAGAGAGAAAATTTCTCGCTCTCCTGAGGGCGAGAATCCTCGCTCTGGTAATTACAGTGTACACCTGCGGGCTCATCATGGCTTGGGTGGGATAACTCGGAAAACTCAAATGCAGTATAACTGCAGTACACACTAAACCCTTATGCACTTTTTTGTGCATAAGCCTTGCAGGATTTTACACAACCATAGTTATGCACAATTTTTCCTGCATAACTATGCTTAACTCTGTTCCTTATGCACAAGTTCGTGCAGAATTATGCTCAACGTGCAACATAGTTATGCATAAAATGTTGTGCATAACTATGGTTGTATACAATTGTGCATAAGGGTTTAGTGTGTACGAATGTGTAAGACCAAGTGTGGGTGTGAGGCCCTACGGTAAAAAAAAGTAAGAGATCCAATAAGTCATATGGTATAGAAAGTGTATACTAACACCCTGTCATACATTTCGTGTCCTGTGTCCTACACACTAAATTCTTATGAACTTCTTTTCTACGCAGCTAAACAGATATCTGTATTTCTGTAAAATATGCTCTATTTATGAATAATTTTGTGACCAACTATGAACGAAATAAGCTGACTGTCGACAATATTGTGCATAGTTGCACACAAAATTATACGTAAATAGAGAATGTTCACAGAAATCTTTAGCTGCGTATAAAAATGTTCAAAACAATTTAGTTTGTACACGTATGGGTTTCACACGATGGATTTTACATTTTTTAAATGTGGGGTCATTTAGCCTCCCACTTTCTACTGCGGAATGTCCTTTGTACACTTGAGTTTACGCAGAACAACTGGTGGGTCTGTGACGTCCAGAAAATCACAATTAAAGCGTAAGTTGCCCATAAGAAGAAACAAAAAAAGTACGCAGGGAATGTTGTTCCTTGCGTGATGTAAGTTAATTCAGAGCCTTGGAACGACGGCAGGTTTGTATAGTTCCAGAGGTGCCGCCGGGGGCACTCGCGTTGACCGATTCTGGACGAGAGTAAGGGAGCGAGGCCGTCTCCCGTCTCCTCTCTCCTTGCTCGGAATCGGTGGACGCAAGCGCCCCTGGCGGCACCTCCGGAACTACGAACCTGCCGTCGTTCCACACTATATCCTTATGCATTATGTTGTGCATTAGCATGCAGAATCATAAGCAACCATAAGATTATGCACAATTTCATGCATAACTATGTACAATTTGTGCATACTTATGGTTGTTTATGATTCTATGTTTATGCTCAAATAAAATGCATAAGGGTTTAGTGTGTCCTTTCCGGCCACAGGAGGGCGGATGCCGAGTGCCGACACCGTACTAACTACATCGTGCACCAGAGTCACAAGGTGCAGGTGACGATGAGTTCGGCTCTAGAGGAGACAGTGAGAGTGAGGACGAAGGGGGAGGAGGAGAGGGGTGAAGGGAGACTCACACCCTGCCGGCGTGGTCACTGTGGCTGGCACCACGGGACACCCTGTATGTGCCAGCGAGAGGGAAAGAGAGAGGGAGAGAGAGAGAGAGAGAGAGAGAGAGAGAGAGAGAGAGAGAGAGAGAGAGAGAGACAGACAGACAGACAGACAGACAGACAGAGGGAGAAGAGAAAGGAGGACGGAACGGGCAGGGAGAGGGGCTAGAAGGAAGGGTCTTTGTCGGGCTCGTAAAAACGAGCTACGTGAAAGGTGAACGCTGGCGGGCATGTTTTATTCAATGGTCGTTGCTGTTGCTGCACGGCAATGACTCCTCAGGCGGGGCGGGGCGGGGCGGGGTGAGGAGCGGGAGGGCGGGGGGGGAGGAGGGAAGACCAGACTGTCTAATCAGTGCGGCCAAAGCCCTGCAGGCTGAAAGGTCCCCAACCCCACACCCCGCACGGCAGCACTGTCGTTCACTCTGGCAAGAATATAAAAGACTTGGGAGTGACTGTGGGCGTAGTTCAACAAAAACTAGTTGGCGTACTTTTCACTCTACGTGATTGTGAAATGATTCCCAGAGAGAGAGAGAGAGAGAGAGAGAGAGAGAGAGAGAGAGAGAGAGAGAGAGAGAGAGAGAGAGAGAGAGAGAGAGAGAGAGAGAAGCCTGCGGCTGTTTTGTCGTTTAGTCTCTCTCCGGTTCATTCGGCACGGCACACCGGGCCGCGGAGCCGCGGAGCGCTGCCTTGCGGCAACAACCCGGCCGCTATCGCCATTCCAATTGCCGACCCAACTCCAACTTTCATCATCATAACGGACAGTGCGCTGGGCGAGCCTAGCCTCGCGGGGGGCCCTCCGCCCCACCTGTTCGGGCCACCGCAACCCGCCACGCGGCGCCACGCCGCGCCACGCCACGCCTTGATGAGGCAATTTAACGCAGGCAGTGTCGCCTGCTCGCCTCCCCCATTGGGCCCCCCGCCCGGTACGGCAGCACCACGCCCCCCCTCCCACCCCCCACCCCTCGGTCGGGCCGCGCCGCTGTGTCCTGGCTGTTTGCGCTGGAACGCCGAGCACTCAATTGTGTCGCGAAAAATGACACGTGCATTTATTACGGGGGAGCAGAGGGGAGCAGGGTGGGGAGGACTGGAGCGGGGCGGGCCGGTGCGGGGCGGGGCGGGGCGGGGCGGGGCGGGGCGGGGCGGGGCGGGGTGGAGCGGGGCGGGGCGGGGCGGGGCGGGGCGGGGCGGGGCGGGGCGGGGCGGGGGCGGGGGTAGGGCGGGGCGGGGCGGGGCGGGGCGGGGTGGAGCGGGGTGGAGCGGGGTGGAGCGGGGCGGGGCGGGGCGGGGCGGGGCGGGGCGGGGCGGGGCGGGGCGGGGCGGGCCGGGGCGTGGCGGGGCGGGGCGGGGCGGGGCGGGGCGGGGTGCGGCGGGGCGGGGCGGGGCGGGGCGGGGCGCGGCGGCCACCCTACCCCGGGTGCGGCAGTGCGCGGGGTGGGTAGGGCGCCCAGAGAAGGATGGGGTCCTGTCACGATGCCAGGGGTCGCCCCGGCCGGGTGGGGGAGGGGAAGGGGAGGGGGTTGATACACGGTGCGTCGCTTCCGCCTCGTCTACCTGCGGCCTCCCCAGCGCCCCTCCTCCCCTTTACCCTCCCCTCCCCTCCTTCCCCTCCCCTTCCCACCTCTGCTCGCTACCCGGCGCGCTTCCTTGGGTACGCCGCGGTGCGCCAGACGTGGGAGCGCCCGTCGGGTAGGCAACACGCCCGCGCTGGCGCAAGAGCGTTGCCTACAGCCCAGGCGCCCGCCCACCACGACAGCCGCGCACACTAAGAAGAGCTTACTGTGAATCGCAATGTAAGGAAATCAGGTGATACATGCCATGTATCAGAAGGCTTTCGCCGTGGTTGAATTCACGCGGTAGACTACAATGCAGCGCTTTCTTTGCAGCTTTACAAGCTTCACTCTGAGGCAGATGCAGCCAAACACACACAAAAAGAAAGCATTTTTAGAGGAAGGGTAATTTTACCAGACTCCACCGACCCATTTGTAAAATACCGCTTTCTCTAGACCGCAAGGTATTCACAAGCAATGAAGGGAGGCAAAAGCACAGGCGTGGATCCAGGGAGAGGGGTGGGCTGGGGGGGACAGAGCGATATCAAACCCTGGAGCTCAGCCACCAATGTAAAAATGATAGAAAATAGAAAAGTGAAAGGGAAGGAAACAAGAAGGAATAAGAACAGGAAAAGGGGAACGGAGTGAAGGTAAGGGGCAGGATAAGGTTAGGGGAATAAATGAGGAAAGATGGAGTTTGGAGAACCCAGGCTGCCGTGTCAGTGCCCCATGCATTGAATTGTTTTTAAAACTTTTAATCAAGTATTATTTGGAAAAAGACAACACAACTGGGTGAAAAGAAGTACAGTTTTTACTCCATTTAAACTACAGTCGTAAACTGTAGTACACAAACTGCCTATTTTGGTGCATTCGGAATGTAAAAAAAAAACTACAGTATCTACAGATCGGAACGGAGTCCGTATGGTATGGGGTGTGAGGCATATGAGGATGAAAGGTCGAAAGAACGTTCGAAGCTGCAAACGCGACTGCAATGTCCGAAAATAATACAACTTATCTGTATTCAAACTGCAGTCAAACTATACAGTTTCGCTTCTACTACTGTAGTTCGACCGCAGTTTAACTACCCCACCTAAAGTTAAACAACTGTTGTACTGCATCGATTATTCTGCAGACAGAGTACAACATTTCTGCCCTGAACTATGTACTTTATGAGAATATAATGACTTCAGTCAGCCTCGAAACTTTCTATATGTGCACCTAGATTTAGGCAACCCGCAAGAATCGACCCCTCCCGGAGGCCGCACGGAAAAAAAAAGTTAAGCTGTGTTAACTAAATGTTAGCTGTCATAGCTTATATGTTGTCTGATATCGTGACAAGCAAGTTTTTTAGCTACCACAGCGATATGTTGGCTGCCATAGCGACACGGCAGCTATGAGAGCTAATGCGTCATCTGCAGGAGAAAAAGCAATGTTTGATTCAGTGAATGGGATGTTCTCTACCCTAACTAAGCCTTTGCTAAATCCAGCTAAGCGTTAGTTGTAGTAGCTTATTTTTGCCTACCAGAGACAATTTTTAGCTATGGTAGCTTACAAGTTGTCTGTCACGAAATCAGCTAACATATTAGCTACGGCAACTTATGTATTTTTTTCCGTGCGAGCTGGATCTACGCCTGATGCAGCAGGTAGGGGGTGGCACCCACACCGTGCCACCACCCACGCCGAAAGAGGATTTGACCAAGCGCTGAGAGTCATTAAAATAAAAATAATGAAAAGAAGTATTTCATACAGAGAAAAAAGAAGGAAATATGGCAGGAAAAGCGTGGCAGCGGAGGGAGTAATCCGTGTCTTTATGTGTAGGCCGG
>JAHWGI010000360.1:302500-350000 GCA_029379305.1 Frankliniella fusca | reverse complement strand
AACTCGCGTTCATCCTGTGCACAAGGTTTGACGAGCTCCGACTGCACCCAGTGTACTCCCAGTCTACTCCGAGTACTCCGACTACACTCCACGCGTTAGCTGGAATTTGGCTGTACTTCGGCTGTTCACACTGGTAAAACAAGTGTTTAATATTGCACATCAATTGACGTTTAAGTTCAAGTGTGCATTGAACTAGGTTAAACGTCAATTGGTGTTTAGATTTTAAACACTTCCGAAAAGTTCCCATGTGGTTTCTATTGATAACATAGAGCTGTATGCGTCCAAGTGTTCATCAGAATTTAAATGTTTAGCAAACGTTTCAAATGTGCACACCATGTAATGCGCAACATCATAACTTGCAAACGTTGGTGTTTAAATTATGATGCACACTTGTTTTACCAGTGCGCCGACGTACTCCGATGTACTCCAGCTGTTTTACTTCTGTGCACACTACAACCCAGAGTTGACAACCCCTCGGCACCAGAAGCAACACCGCATCTGCTGATAGACCTCTCGTCCGGCGGTGTTAGACCAGGCACGGCTATTTGCTCTGATAGAGGTATTCAGGGGTACACAGTACTCGGAGTTGGTAAACCGTGGTAATCCTTCTTGGCAATATAGTTGTTTATCCTTGGTGATCAACTCCTCGGAATAATCACTCGGTAATTCCGTGATAATATCATTAGTAATCCCTGCTTTAGTTTATATTCGTAACCATCGGTAATCTCTGGCAGTTTCTCGGTAATTAATATCAATGATAAGCTAAGCCCTGATAATTATTAGAAAATTATCCTTGGTAATCCCAGTTAATCCCTGGTACTGGCCATAGAAGTTTATCACCATAATCCGGCGATCTTTCGTACAATATCTTAGCGAGGTGGACAGGACACCCCTTTGAGCTGAGTAGACATATAGAACGATCCGCTGCTCTGCCCTCACCTGTCCCAGAGCAGGCCCGCGAGCCGGGCAGGGCGGGGCGGGGCGGGGCGGGGCGGGGCGGGGCGGGGCGGGGCGAAGAGTGGAGAGTGGAGTGGCCATGGGGGCGGGGTGCACTCTCGCTCGCTATGCCTTCCTGGCTGGAAGGTTCAAGTTACGACTCTGTCTCGGGAATGACCCCTCTGGGCAGAGGGAGCGGGGCCCAGCCTGGAGGGCCGGGTTTCACCTGAACAGGCGCGCAGCTCCGGGAGGCTAGGAACAAAAACGGTCCGAGCCGGGGGGAGAGGGGGGGCGGGGGGGGGAGGGCTGGCCAGGGGCAGGGCCAGGGGGATGAATGTGACAGCGCTGTAGAGAGCGCCCGCTGACGTCAGCCAAAAAGCCTCGCACTCGCAGACTCACAACGCAAAACAACGTTGGAATAGATTTTCCCTTTGGGCTATCCGCGCATTGTTTTCCATACGACGATGACACATTTTAAAGAAAAACAACACTACTATACTTACGCAGCGTGCAGTGGCGACCGTTCCATCCTTGGCTGCAGACGCAGGTGCCGTTCTTGCACTGGCCGTGCTCGGTGCAGCGCTGGTCGCACGGCAGCTGGTCGCAGCGCTCGCCCGTCCAGCCCGGCCGGCACTTGCACCGGCCCTCGTCGCAGACGCCGTGCGGCCCGCAGTCCAGGCCGCACAGAGCTGGAGAAACAGACAGAAACACAAAGCTGTTAATTTTTTTAGATAAAATCACCGATATTACACACTGTAAAATGCTTGCAAAGAATTGGTTCGTATTGCAAACTATTTTCTTTGTAAGTTGCAAAGAATTTTAAAGCATTGTATTACGAACTAATTCTTCGTAAGCTTACGAACTATTTCTTTGCAATACAAACAAATAGTTTGTAAGAATTCTAGTAGCTTGCAAAGAAGTTCTTTGCAATACGAACCAATTCTTCGTAATACGAATATTAAAATTTCTTCGCAACGTTGCAAAGAATTTAGTTTGCAAGCATTTTACAGTGCAGCTAAAACCGAGGCTAAAACATTATTTATTTTACTTTGAAATGAGAAGAGTCAGTAAATTCCCAAAGTTGGGACGTTATGAGACAGGGAGAAGGGAGGACAGAAGACGAGGAGGAGGAGGGGGAGGAGGAGGAGGAGGGGGGGGGAGGAGGAGGAGGAGGAGGAGGAGGAGGAGGAGGAGGAGGAGGAGGAGGAGGAGGAGGAGGAGGAAGAGGAGGAGGAAGAGGAAGAGGAAGAGGAAGAGGAGGAGGAGGAGGAGGAGGAGGAGGAGGAGGAGGAGGAGGAGGAGGAGGAGGAGGAGGAGGAGGAGGAGGAGGAGGAGGAGGAGGAGGACGAGGGGGAATAGCCGGAAAGTTGAATGACCAGTTGTCTCGTAATCTCGGTGTGCAGGGGCCGTACTTTACGAGCGGAGCAAAAGGGTTCCGAAGGCATCGCGGGGGAGCGGAGGGAGGGCATGGAACCTGAGGCGAATGAGCTGCTATGGCTGCCCTCGGACCCGCCGGCGCGCACCAAGTGAATGCAAGAAAAATTGACCATTTGTGACCACAATCACCGTGGCCAGCGATACGAGAGGGAGCGCACCACACCACCACGGCAACACTCTCCCTCACTTGCAGAGAGAGAGGAGGAGAAGGGAGGGAGGGAGGGAGAGGGAGGGAGGGAGAGGGAGGGAAAGGGAGGGAGAGGGAGAGAGAGGGAGAGAGAGAGAGGGGGGGGTAGGAGGGAGGTGGGAGAGAGGAGGAGGAGGGAGGGAAAAAGTGAGAAAGGGAGAGAGGGAAGGGGTGGAGGGCGGGGTGGGGCGCGATTTTCGGAGCTACCCGCTGGAAGCGCACGCCTCGCCTCTCATTATCCCAGGACCCATCCTTTACTTTAAAGCTGCGCTCGATCAGCTTCCTCTGCAGGAGCAGGAAGCTGAACAAGTTTGGCCGCAAGTATTATCCATCTCGGGGCGTGGTGTGGTCCATCTGCCGGCTGACCAGAGTGCTATAAATCCTCTACAGCGGGGCCGAGTCGCTTTAATCCCCTCCCGTCTCGAACGCAGGCATAAACAATTTTTAATCTTGCGAAAAAAAAGGGGGTAGAGGGCAGAGAGAGGCAGACAGCGAAAGCACGAGAGTGCGAGAGTGAGCGAGAGAGAGAGAGAGAGAGAGAGAGAGAGCAAGGAAAATATAGGGAGCGGCTCCGGGCTCAGGGGCGGCTGTGTGGCCTCCATGATTCACGTCGTCTGCACAGCGAGGCGCGGCCAGGCGGGGCGGGGCGGGGCGGGGCGGGGCGGGGCGGGGCGGGGCGGGGCGGGGCGGGGCGAGATCCCTCCCGCATGCCACATCGCCCCCGCGCCGCGCGGTCTTTGTGCGGGGGCGGAGCGCACGGCGCGGGGGAGGAACGAGTGGAAACTTTGAAGTGACCAGCCAGCCAGCCAGCGACCACGCCAAGCGCCAGCCAAGCCGCAATTGAAAAGAAAGCTGTCACCCTTCCCCTCCCTTCTGTTTACGGTCACTGTGCTCTGCCTGACGACGACGTGGACCGAGGGGCCCACACCACTCTAGTGATCTTATGTGCATTTTGCGCGATTATAATTGATACGCATCCCCAAAATTTCTCATGACGCTGCTTTTCAAGTTGGTTCGGTTTTTCCCTCGTTAAAATGTGCTAAATATGACAAAGTTTCCTCGAAAATCTTACCGAAAACTGTTGGTAATATCTGGTAATCGGTAATCGTGTGTACTTTCCTCAACCGACTCCTCGACGTGGACTCGGCGGGGAGTTGCTGCGGAAACTAACTGGCAAAGTCTTGATCGGCTCCGGGGAGTAAAGGAAGGAAGGAAAGGGCACCAGCAGCAGCGGCAGCGGGGAGCGACGGAAGCAAATATATGGTTGCGGCCGCTGCCAGCGCTGCCTCATTGTTATGAGGGGACCTTGCGGTGCGGCGGGGCGTGGCGGGGCGTGGCGGGGCGTGGCGGGGCGTGGCGGGGCGTGGCGGGGCGTGGCGGGGCGTGGCGGGGCGTGGCGGGGCGTGGCGGCGGCGTTGGCACGCCTCCAGGGGCGCGATATGTGTGCTGCCTGCAGCGGCGGGGCGAGGCGGGGCGAGGCGGGGCGAGGCGGGGCGAGGCGGGGCGAGGCGGGGCGAGGCGGGGCGGGGCGAGGCGGGGCCACCAGCAGTAGCGCCGCAGGCCTGGCAGGGGAGTCCATCCCAGACTCACCAATAAGTGCAACGAACTCCCGCCTCGCCCTGCCCGCCCCGCCCCGCCTCGCCCCGTCACACCGAACGGGCGCGCACGGGCAACATGTCTCCCTTATTGGCAGTAAAATCGGATTTGATGGCCGACCGTCGCGCGACACTTCCGCCAGGATGTATAAGGGGCGGGCGCGCGACAGGGGAGGGGCGCGGGGGTCCGGGGCGCGCAAGCACCGCCACCCGCCGCGCCGCGGCGCCCCGCTTAACCGCCGAACACATCCCGCGGACTGGGACCGGCCGGGGCGGGGCGGGGCGGGGCGGGGCGGGGCGGGGCGGGGCGGGGCGGGGCGGGGCGGGCTGCACGGACAGTACAGACCACCCTGAGCCCCGGAGCCCGGAGCCTGGAGCGTGTAGTGGATTTCGAGTTTCAGCCGGAGCCAGACGGGTCCCGCAGCCGGAGCTGTCCCACCGACCTGACACGGCCTAATTCGCGCACGCACAGCCTCCTACCCGCCCACCCCCACAACTCAGCCTTCCTTCCTCCCTCCCTCCCTCCCACCCTCCCTCCCACCCTCCTTGTACCCATTTCTCTTCGCCCCCCCCCCCCTATCATGCTTTAAGGGTGTGGCGGTCTGCTCATTACACTGGAAAGACTGATGTGTACACTCGAAAATTCTAGGGACAATAATTTTTGTTATTAACTGAGCACGAATCCGTGCATGCGCAACATGTGTTGGTACGATTTCGTGCCTAATAACGGAGTAGAACTGCACAATAGTGCACTTTTACTTCCTTATTTAGGTAAGAAATCGCACCACATTTTGCGTATGCACGGATTCGTGCTCAATTGAGAACAACATTGTCCGTAGTATTTTAGTGTTTAACGCTATGTCATGCAATCCGGACAGAAAACGTTTGGAAATGTACACTCTATGGACAGGTTGATCCAGAAGAAGAAAGGAAAGAAGGTAGCGAGGTGGAAAGTGTTGGATTGTGAAATGAAATACTAGTAAGAGTGCGATACTTTGGAAACTGAACACGGCCCAAGAGTTGCATTGTAAAATTCATTGACATTTCGAAGATTGCACACAATTGGTTTTTAAATTTACGATGAAACCTCTTTTACCAAACGCACAAAGGTATCATTGGGTTATTTTGGGTTGTTTTTACCAGTTTTTGGCCAAATCTATAAATTTTCGGAAGTTTAATACTGCGTAATAGACGGAATAGTCGGGTCACATTTTTTAAGAGTGAATGCCGTTTCAATGTCATGACGCATTTTAAAATTATTAAATCGTCGAACGCACAGAAACTTACGCGATGTTCGCGATGTTCTATGAGTGAAGATAACAATCTGCAGAATCAGTAACTTAAGATATTCGTAGAAATATTCTTAAACTACGACTAGCTGGTACGGCAGCAGCCCGAAACCACCGAAACAAGTATGATGAGCTGTCTGCTTTTGCTTTGTTTAGGGACGGCACTACGCCATGCCACCTACGCACGCGCTTCCTTATTTTTCCTCTTCTCGATCAACCTGTCACTATAGGAAAAGAACGTTTGGTAATGAACTCTGCTCAATGTAAACAAAATGGAACATCAAGAGGCGAGCTGCATTACAAAAGTTCTCTGTCCAGAGCGAATGCATTGCATAGTGAAACGTTTTCGTCGAGAGCAAGCATCAAGAAACGTGACACATGTCGCATTAGATATTCCAGAGTGAAGTGGGTTCTTTTGGCTTTTTTTTTTAGTGGCACACTCACAAGCAAACAATTTCAATATCAATTTAAATATTTTTCATGTCCCTCTTCCTTCTTTCCTCCTGACCCCTTTTTCTTGGTCTCTTTCCCCTCTGCCCTCGCACGCGCACGACGACGACTACTGTCCCCCACTAAAATCAACATTTGTTTAACAAGCCAGTTTGCATGTTTATGTGTGTCTGTGTGTCGGAGTGAAAGAGAGGATGGAAGAGAGAGCGAGGGAGTGTGTGTGAGGAGAAGGGAGGGAGGCGGGCATGAGAGATAGTGTGAGTGGGGTAGGACGCGACACAGCGCCGCCGCGCCGCTAGGCCGGGCTGTCACTACTCCTGATTTATTTACAGCTCGGCCCTCGGCCCGGTACAGCTGCATCGCTGCTCGCCGGCGGACGGAAGTGATTAGGCCCCGGCCCGCCACGCCCCGCCACGCCCCGCCACGCCCCGCCACGCCCCGCAACGCCCCGCAACGCCCATGCACGGCCCAAGTTTGAAAACCTTGGCTGTTTGTTGGGGGATTTGCCTCGCCCTCCCCCCAGGGGCGGGACAGGGCGTGGAGCGTGGGAGTTGGACTGATTCGACTGTGAGCAGGTCGAATAGCAGGGGAGGCAGGCAGGGTGGCTGGTGCCTAATGGCGGGTGTAGTCTGACTTAAGCGGGGCGGGCCGGGCGTGAGACAGAGAGAGGGAGAGAGAGAGACAGAGAAAGAGAGAAAGAGAAAGAGAGAGAGAGAGAGAGAGAGAGAGAGAGAGAGAGAGAGAGAGAGACGATTGGCAGGCGCGGGGTTGGCAGCACATGTGTGAGGGAAAGGGAGGGGGTCGGGAGGCGTAGTAAAAGACGTTGGCAGCACACCTTGGTGGCAGCGCGCCGCTGCAGCGGTTGGCAACACTGTTCGCGACGTGGGCGGCGCTGGATACGCACAGCCTTTGACATGAGCGCGGCGGGTGCGGGGCGGGGAAGGTTCCAGCGCGGGGACAGTCGCACTGCATTGCTCTGGGGAGGGTCGCCCCGCCCCGCCCCGCCCCGCCCCGGCCGCGCGCGGGGTGCGGCGGGTGGGTGGTGCGCGCGGCGTGCACGGTGCCCCACTTGCCAGCGGACCGGGGCTGGACGGGGCGGGGGCGCGGGGGCCCACGGTCGATATCGAGGCTCACGGCCCGGAGCGGGCGAGCGAGGGAGAGGGACGCAACTCGGAGAGAGAGAGAGAGAGAGGGAGAGATAGCAGGGGGTGGAGAAACGACTCGGGAGAGATCGCCGTGGGCGCGGGGGGTGGGGGATGGGGGGGCGTTGCATCTTCTAACGGATGTGGGTGTTAAGTACAGTCAAGTGCCCTAATTTCGGACGAATTGAGCGGTTTTTCCTTTCTTACGTGTAGGCATGATAAAATATGAAAAATCTGTTGCGATTGGAAATACTGTGGCTCGAGACACGTCGGATGATACCCATGTCGAATTTCTATCAACAGATGGGAAGCTACAGCAATCATCGGAAGAGTGTCCGAAATTAGGAACGAAAGTGCTCTAATTTTGGACACGTGCTCTAATTTCGGACACAAGCATGCATTTTGGCCTAACCGAACAGGTTTACTTTTCACTTAGGATAGCCTAGGTCACAATTCGTTGAATAACATCCAAGCCGATTTTTTGACTCAAACCTGAGAGATGAAAACTGGACAGAAAAATGGGATGGTTTTGTGAACGCCTTTAACCCTGGACAAAAGTGCTGTAACTTCGGACAAAATTCAGAGGAGTGCTAAATTCTTCCTATCTTAGCCGTTTTTTGAGGTATCTCAAATCCGGAAACGGCGTTGTAAAGGTGATAGTTAAAAGTGCAATTTCACTTCTTCCTGGTGGCGAAAACATAAGTCTTTTGGTACAAACATGGAAACAAATGTAATTCTATGCCACAGAACTGGACTGTCCGAAATTGTATCACTTTTGAAAATCGTTCCGTACCAAAAAACGGTTTGACTTAAAAAATAATAATTTACGTAGTTCTGTAGCCAAAATACCAAACATTCATTCGAGAAAGGACCACCCATAGGGCAGCTCACACCTACATGAGCCCATGTTTTTGGGGGAGCTTATTTCAAATCAGCAATTTTGTTCTATATGCTTTTTTTAACTTTAAATTCCTGTGTGCTGTAAAATTTTAAAGGTACTTCAACCGACTTGACGAAATATGGTACTCTTTACAGCAAACTGTACGATGCCGTCTTCGGATTTCAAATATCTCAAAAGGTGACCGAGATAGGTTGAAATAAGCACTTCTCTGCAAACTGTCCGAAATTAGGGCACAAGTCCGAAATTAGGGCATTTGACTGTACCAGAAGTGCGCAAGGTACCCGACGGTACCCTCTCCCCTCCCAGACACGTCTCTTCAGGGACACGCACCGCCGCACCACGTTGCTATGGCGAGCGCCCACTCCTACCCCAGGCCGAGGCCGGGTAGTGTACCTCCGGTGATGCCCGGCATAATAATTGTGTGTGTCTGCGCTCCGGCCGCGTGGCCTTGCACTCGGACCCGCTCGGCCGCGCCCCGTGCCCCTCCCCCAGGTGATTTAGCGCCCATACACCCGGCCCCTCCCTCCCTAGCCCGCCCCGGGGCAGGCCCTGCCCTGGCCCTCCTTGGGCCCGAGGTACTTGTACTCGTGCTGACCCTGTGTGCTCTGGTCCTTGTCCCCTGGACGAGCCCCTTCGGGTTCGGGCCCGGGTCAGCGCCAGCAGCCCGCCCCTCTGTTCCTCCCAGGAGCCCCTGGGCCCCTGGGGACGGGTCCGGCAGTGTTTGCAGGCCCCGGGCGCGGGTGGTGGTGGTGGTGGTAGTGGTGGTGGTGGTGGTGGTGGTGGTGGTGGTGGTGGTGGTGGTGGTGGTGGTGGTGGTGGTGGTGGTGGTGGTGGTGGTGGTGGTGGTGGTGGTGGTGGTGGTGGTGGCAGTGGTGGTGGTGGTGGTGGTGGTGGTGGTGGTGGTGGTGGTGATGGTGATGGTGGTGGTGGAGGTGGTGGTGGTGGTGGTGGTGGTGGTGGTGGTGGTGGTGGTGGTGGTGGTGGTGGTGGTGGTGGTGGTGGTGGTGGTGGTGGTGGTGGTGGTGGCGGTGGTGGTGGTGGTGGTGGTGATGGTGGTGGTGGTGATGGTGATGGTGGTGGTGATGGTGATGGTGGTGGTGGTGGTGATGGTGATGGTGGTGGTGATGGTGATGGTGGTGGTGGTGGTGGTGGTGGTGGTGGTGATGGTGGTGGTGGTGATGGTGATGGTGGTGGTGATGGTGATGGTGGTGGTGGTGGTGATGGTGATGGTGGTGGTGATGGTGATGGTGGTGGTGGTGGGACAGCTCTGCTCCGCGCCGACGTGGACAGGACAGGGTGCAACGGTGCGGAGACCACGGCCGTCGCTAACGAAGAGGGGGATGAGCATGGGGTGGGGGCATCTCACGGGCGACCAGCGGGCATCGTGTGGGCGTCTTGCGAGCGTCTTGCAGGCGTCCTGCGGGCGTCCTGCCGGCGTCCTGCGGGCGTCCTGCCGGCGTCTTGTAGGTGCCCTGCTCACGTCCTGCGGGCGTCCTTAGATATTCTAAGGGCCTCCACTGTGAATATCCTGTATGCGCCCCGCGACCATCCTCTTGGTGCCTCCCCTCTGGGTATTTCTCTCCCTCTGCTTGTCTTTGATGGCGATCCTTTGAATGCCATGTGGCCGATGGTCGTTTCTCCTCCTCCCCTTCCCGCGGTTTTTTCCTACAGTCTGCCGCTCGGCGGTCTAGTGACAATGTTGACCGCGAGAGATATATCCCGATCGGATGCACTTTGCGCTGGATGTTAAAATGATGTCGATGTCACCGCCGGATGTCATATGCCTCCCAGACCCTCAGACCCTGCTGAGCGCCACGCAACAACAAACATTCAGCGTGGCCATTCGCGATCGCCCACAGAGTATGCATGTAGCAATCCATCTATGGCGATCCATAACTGCGCGCACTCGCTCGCAAGAGGGGAGTGAGGGGGGAGAAAAGGGGGGGGGGGGGTAAGGGGATTGTATCTGCGGAGAAGAGGGGGTGGGAGGAGGGGGGGTAACGAGGGGCTCAAGTACACACGCCCCAGTGACAAATGAGCGGGCATATCATCCGTGCAGAGCGGAGGCAGTGCAGTGGAACCTAAACAAATGGTCAAGCATGACGCGTCAGGAGGCTGCGCTGGGGATAAGGAACAGAAAGGGGAGGGGGGGGGGAGGTAGGGTTGGAGGAAGAAAGGGAACGGGGATGAGGCAGCACCCGGCGGGCTGGGCCATCTGCACCACCTGTCGACATTAGTTTAGGGAAGAATTAGGGTGTCTAGGGAGGGAAAATAGCCAAATGTACAGAGAGTATGTAGTTATAAAATAAATAAATAAAAACCTGCTGATTTCAGCGCACAGGGCACGAGAGCCAGGCCACCTGCTTTGCCTACAATCCAGCCAGAACGCGGAAGGGCTGGATGGCCAGTTGCCTTTCTTGGGTAGAGACTAGACTTGTCGAGGGTGCGAAGTCCCGACAAGAACCCGCAATCTCGTGTCTCAGGACGAGACTGTCGGCCTGAAACATATGAGACTGAGCAGGACAAGTCTATCACACTAGTCTCATGTCCTCCCAACTCCGCACGAGGCGCCAGTCTCACGCGACGTCTCAGGCGACAGACTTCTGTCCCTCTACCAGTCTCAAATCTAGACTCAAGTTGAATCTTATCTCCATCAGTCTCAAAGTCATGGCCTTAAGCCCATACCCTGCTCGTGGGAAGTCAAATGGGATGAGCTTAACGCGTCATACGGACAACCTTTGGGCGATTAAATCGTCGCAATGATAGAACGCCATGGACCAAGCAATGCGAAAAGTAATTCAGTGCCCTCCGCTCCAGCACCACAACACCCCCAGGGGAGGAGTGGGAGGGATATCCAGTCCGTTCCAATCATCTGCATTACTAGATTACAGGGGGTGGGGGAGGGATGACTGCACGAGCGGGCAGGAGGGCACCGCCACTTAAAACATGGCTCAGTCGCTGCCCCCTCTTCTCCCCTTCTCTGCTAGGTAATAAACAGCACACGGGAGTGGGGGAAGGGGGGCTTGGAGGGGGTTGGGGGGAGTGGGGTCCAGAGAAGAGGAGAGGAGGGGGCAGCAGGTCGATGGGGGAGAGGGGGGAGGAAGAAATTCAATTAAACGTGATGAGCACCACAACCTGCTTCACTTCACCTTATTGGCTGCTCCCAGCAGCGGCAGCGGAGCAGAGGTGATTAAAGGTGGGTAGATGGATAGATGGAAGGATGGGAGGATAGATGGATAAATGGATGTTGTGTCGACAGGACTCCGGTCAGCGCAGATCCACCTGCTTTACGAGATACTGGTCCCCAGAGCCGAACAGCCCTGGGCGGGGGCGACCGCGACCGCAGGGCAAGGCTGCTGGCAGCGCTGCGTGCGGCAGCCCCGGGGTATTCGCTCTCCCCCTCTCTGTCCTTTGCCCGGGAAGCGACTCGTCTCTCTGTCTCTCTCTCTCTCTCTGTCTGTCTCTCTCTGTACCTCTATCTCTCTTCCCCCACTGTAGAAGTGCCATCCAGGGTTAGGGAGCGAGAGAGACAGAGAGAGAGAGATGCGGGGCACGGACTTGCGGTGGTGTAGTGTGAATACGACCCAACCGCCACCGCAGCGGCCCTGCTGCTGCTGCTGCTGCTCCTGGTGTACACTGCGAAAAACAGGCAGCGGCAACAGCGGCGGCCCGAGCGAGCGGGGGTCTGCAGCAGTCGTCAGGAAACACGACACGCCAACGAGAATAATCCTCTCGTTTGTGTAACGTCGAAACGGCGCAAACCGCAACAACCCCATACGTATGCTGTGTTCTACACACCACGGCCTCCCCGGCCCAGCTAAGCTTCGGGTTGAGCTCGGCTCGGCCCGGCCCGGCCCGGCCCGGCCCGGCCCGGCCCGGCCCGGCCCGGCTCGGCTCGGCTCGGCTCGGCTAGGCCCGGCTCGGCTCGGCTCGGCTCGGCTCAGCGCGGCGGGGGTGAAATGTGAGAATCGCAGGGGCGTTGAAAATGCTCGTACGGCGAGCGCAAAGGGCGGGGGGCTTTTCGGAGAAGCTCGCCGTGGGATTCCCCTCGCCCGCACTGCGCGCCCCTCCTTCCCCACCACCAACATCCATATCGACATAGTCGACATACACGCGCAGAGTGGCGGGAATAAAACGTGCATTTTATGCATTGGGAGCGGGATGTACCGTCCCTTCTCGTTTGAGGGGTGATTCACCCACGGAGCCCCCTTTCTCTACTCTCCCCGAATTCCGTCACACCCTCCCTTGTGCTTTTTCTGCTGTAGAAGGCGCATTTCCGACGCATTTCCCGGCAGTGCTGACCCCATTACCCGGTGCCGTTCGGCGCGGGACTGTCCTGCGCGGCCCGGCAGGTCATAGGTTCAAATCCTCCGCCCACTTTATGTTTTCCGCACGTGGCGCGCGCGGCGACCTGGCTGTGCGGCCCAGCGGGATGTGGCACGGCGGCAGAGAGAGAAAGACAAGGGTGCGCGGAGGGGAAAGAGAGAAAGAGAAAAAAAAGGTGAACGGCCTTCTCGTCGGCGGGGAGGAGGGTTAAGACGACGACTACGACGACGACGGCCTAGTTTATGGTGACGACCTCCACCCCGTCCTGTTCCACCCCCCGCCGCCCCTAGGGGCCCCGCGCGCTCCGCTGCGGTGAGGGTAATGGCCCTTAGTGAGGCCTGGGGGCGGCGCGGGGGCAGGGGCGGCCGCGGGGGGCAGGCGCGGGGGCGGGCGCGGGGGCGGGCGCGGGGGCGGCGGTCAATCAGAGCCCTGGTGCGGCGGAGAGGCGGCGGCAGCGGCGGTGGTGGTAACCCTTTCGGAGGTAAACCTCCGCTCCCACGCGCCAGGCGTGCACCTTGCTAAACCGCACCCAGCTCGCGCCGAGATTACCCCCGCTTGCCTTCATGATGAAGGTGAGCCTGGCCAGGCCCGGCCCGGGCGGCGGTGTTTGACACACACCCTGCTGGACCGCCTCCTCCTCCTCCTCCTCCTCCTTCCTTCTCCTCCTCCTCCTCCTCCTCCTCCTCCTCCTCCTCCTCTTCCTGCACACCGACCTCCTCCGCCTGATGCACACCCGCTACCCCCTGGGCCTGCGGCTTCCAGCAAGACAGACCGGACCAGACCCGACCAGACCCCTACGCTACGGTCGACAACGGTGTCACAACACCACACGCGAGGGCCATCGTTGCCGCGACTAGAGTCCTCGCGGGCTCAAGGTACTAGCCGCGAGGAGAAGAAGGTGTTCATGGTTAACACACAGGTTTACGGGAAAATTTTCCACGTATTGCAGTTGTTAAATTACAATTGAAAAAAGTCGTAAAACTACAAGCACTTTATACCATTTTTCGTAGGACGAAATTTACAAAATATATCATAATCTACAAATTTATATTTCACAGTGGCGAGCGAATTAATTCACTCATCTGCGATGGCAATACGTGAGCAGCATTCGTGCCAACAGCTGAAATATCAGTAAGAGCGCTATCCTGGCAACGGGCGCGGCGTGCAGTGCAGGCGCGGATACGCGGAGGGGCATAAGGTCTCAACAAACCGCCTGGTGGGTAGATAACATGAGTTACAATCCGCCTGAACGTAGGCAAAAAGCACGGCTTTGCCCCACCCCCCGTAGCAGTCGGCTAGATAGATCCGCCCCCGGCGGCGCGGCGCTATGCGGACGACGCCTTCCATGACCGGCGTCCGTCATGGCCGTCCGCAGTTACCTCCCCCGCCACACCTCACACCACCGCCTCCACTGCGAGCGCAACCCGTTTCCAACTTCCGACAGTACTCATGCGGGCTGACTACTTTCATCCCACCTCACACCTCCACTCCTTGGCCCCTACAGTCGAGCGAGCTCCCTTCTCCCCACCTTTCGAGTCCTCACGGAACGGATTTAAAAGTTTTAAGTTTATCGCAGAGGGAGGGGAGGGGGAGGGTCTGCTGGCCCGGGCGCCTTAGGAAACCCGCCCCCCTCGCCGCATTTCAAATAGGGTAGGAGTTGGGGGCGCTACGAGTCCGGTCCGGAGGCCACTGACACAAAACACACAGTGATGGTATTCGCGCAGAGAATTCCGCGTGCGCGGAGCGCTGTGTATCGATTTCATGGCGGTCGAGTTTGACGCCGGGCCGCGCTGGCGCACGCTGGCGTTGGCTGTGTACAAGTCACTTCACACCCCTCAGGACAGGACCGGAGGCCGGCCGCCCCAAGTCAGCAGAGGCTGTACTGGGTGCGGTAGAAGGGCGCGCCGCTTCGACGATTTCATAATGCTGGGGCCGTGCTGTCCTGTGCTGGGCTGCCCGCCCCTACGGGCCCAGCGGGGGGATAGGGGCGGGGCGGGGCGGGGCGGGGCGGGGCGGGGCGGACAGCGCCTGGAGGCCGGGGCTGGACAATGGGAACAAGTTTCTTCATCATTACGCTAGGGGCCCGCCGCGCCCCGCCCCGCCGCGCCCAGCAGCGTCCGACTTCGACAAACCATCCCCGCCCCGCCACGCCCCCGCCGCACGCCCGTGAAGGGTAAAGCTAGAGCAGCAGCAAGGCAAAGTCTGGGGGGCGAAATAAGCCGAAACTAGAGGAGAGCCTCAGCCGTGCGGCCGCTGCCGGGCCGGCCCAGCCACTTGCAGGCGCCGTGAGGACTCCAGCCAGCCGCCCCCACCTCCAGCGCCTACTCACAGCCCCCTCCCCCCTCCCTTTCCCCCTCCCCCTGCCCCCCTCCGACCCACCGCCGCGGCCTCGAGCGGGGCTTATCCTCATTTCGCGGCCCTCTCTCTATCACGTGACGCATTTTTACGGCGTCTTTATGACGCGGCGCTGTTCGGCCTCGGCGACGAGGTATGGCCGCGCTGAAACGACGACCAGCACTCAGGTGTCCCCCTTTCCTTTTTTCTTCCCCCCCCCCTCCCTCCCTCCCTCACCCCTTCTGGGACATGACGTAGTTAATGGATGTCCTCTAATGGCGACCAACGACGCGCTCCCTGAGACAGCTGCTCGTGATCGGAACGGACAGCCCCTGAGGGTCCTTACCATCCTCCTTTGGCCTACTTTCTTTTCATTTTCGCACGACTATTTTTAGAGCACCGCGTGCGGTAAAACGGTTTATTTTTTTCTAATTTTGTTCTCTCCTTCGTGCACGAAGCGGGGTTTATTTTCAGAGGCAGCGGACGGACGCCGGGCGGCTCGTCCTTCAAGCAGGTCACCTCATCTCACCGGGAGGAGCCGGGACACAGAGCCCCGCAGAGCCCCATACGCATGAGATTCCCGTCGCGTCCAGGAATAACCAGCCCCGGCCGAGGAGGGGTGGCACGTAGCAGGGCGGGGCGGGGCGGGGCGGGGCGGGGCGGGGCGGGGCGCGGTGACCTCCGACTTGGGAGGCAGGAGGCGGAGCATGGTGAATAGGTCTGGCGCCCTATAGCCCGAAACGCGGTCGGAAAATAACCAAAGCCAAAATTTGTCAGTTTTGTTGGTTACGCTAGACTTTGACATATTACGAGTGCCCTAAACATGACATTCGTCAGAACGAAGAAAACAAAAACTTAATTCTGGCAAGAAAGTCGCCAAATTTCGGCATTCAACAAAACTGCCAAAGTTTTGTTAAATGAAAACGACCACAGTGTTTACAGTGTGTACTGACAACGTGGACTAAAGTCACGGTGACCGCGCGCCCTTGTGTGCTGTGTATCTTGCCCTCCCCCGCGCGTTCCACACAGCGAAGCCCGCCTGCTGACCAGCAACGCCAACACCATATAACAACGTTTCCGAGCAGCAAATTTGCCCGCGGAGCTTGGCGCTTTTCTTTTTTGTACCCTCGCCTGCTTCGCCCTGCTTCCCCGCAGCGCCGCCGTGTTCCGCAACACCCTTCGCCCTCACCTCGCGTGCTCGTGTACAGCTCCGGGTATATATCCATCTCGCCGCTAAACCCCGCTGTAAATATTTGACTGCCGCCGCCCGCCGCCCTCTACGCTCTGCCATATTGACATAACTTTTCTTTTTTATCGTCCATTAAGAGTGTGGCTCTGGCCGCGGGGCAGGGCGGGGCAGGGCGGGCCCGGGGCCGGGGCCCGCCGGCCGGGCCGCCTGGCGTGGAGAACACCATCCCTATCCACTTAGCGCTCCCGCCCCGCGCGCCAGAAGCACATGATCTGCACAGTTTTAAGCCACCGCCGCCTCCTCCACGGCCCTCTACTAACGAATAACGCGGCGCATAAAAAGAGAGAAAGGAAACAACAATGAAATACAGAAAAAAAAAGAGAAAATATGAAGGGAATAAACTCGGACGATAAGATGGGAAACGGTGAGTATCCCATCCCGCAGGGTACCTTACCGCCGTCGTGGGAAAAGGGAAGTACCCCGGCAGGCATCCGTTTATTGGTCGTCCAAGGGTAGGGGGTATAGGGGTCTTGGCATCCCTTATTCAGACCAGCTGCTCATTACTAAATGACCGTCTAAGGGCGACAGGGGTGGGACAGCTCGCAGGCTGGCGTGTTAGTCGAGTCGAGACTGCTATATGCTCCGGAGCGGTGCAGGGTGGGGTGAGGCGGGGTGGGGCGGGGTACGGCGGGGTGGGGCGGGGTGGGGCGGGGTCGGGCGGGTTGGGGCGGGGCGCGTGTGGCCGCTGGGGCCTGCATATAGCGGTCTGCGCACACAACTTGTCCCCAGCCCGTCGCGACGCCGGCGGCCAAGTATAAAATATTTGAAAACGCTGGCCGCGCGAGCCACGCGCGAGTCCAGAGGGAGTTTAAAGAGTCTCGTGAGTATTCGCGAGTATTGACGAGTATCCGCGAGTATTCAGGAGTATTGGCGAGAATGGAGGAGTAATGGCGAGTATTGGCGAGTATCATATGCGAGTTTTCCAATTTTTTTTTCGTGAGTATTGGCGAGTATTCGCGAGTAACTCGCGAGTAATTTTTTCGCGTACAATGAGTATTTTAGTGGGGGACCCCTCGCGCGAGTCGCCATCCCATGAAAGGATAAGCAGCAGTGCCAGCACCCAGCGCCCCGCACAACCAGCACAACCAGCACAACGAATAGCGAATGTTAAGTGAGTCTCGCCCGCCCCGCCCCGCCCTGGTGTTGTACGACAGAGTTTTCTCCCTCTTTCACCCTTTTCTCGTCTCTCCTCCAGCGCTCTGCGCTCTGCCATAGCAGAGTTGCGCGGGGCGCGCACAACTTATCGTTCGGGGAAATCTTCGCAGCGCTCGATTCATCTTCGACTGGTGGGCTTGGCTGGGGGTCGCGTGGAAACGCACCTCTATGGCTACATCCACAACAACAGAGCGGGGAGAGGCGAGGCAGTGACAGGACAGGGGGCGAAGGGCGAAGGGCGTTCGCGAACACGACAGAAGTACGGTTCGCGAACACTTTGCGAATAACAACAGGGCGGGCTCGCGGGGCGAGGCGGTTCAGGGCACACCATCAGCAGCCAGGCGGCTGGCAGCGACACGGCCGGGGCGAGGCAGAGCGGGGCGGGGCGGGGCGGGGCGGGGCGGCAGGCCTTTCTAAACTATTTCTTATTTGACATGTCGCCAACTTTGGCCCGACGGGGCGTATCGGGGCGTGGCGGAGCGTGGCGGAGCGTGGCGGGGCCGGGCCCGCTGGGAGTATGGACACGCCTTCGGGAACGTAAAGCGGTTTTATACCCTGTTCGGCATATAATCTCACCGCCACCACCGAGGTGCGCGCCACGGCCACGGCCCGGGCGAAATTGACCGATAAAAGCAAGCAGCGAACTTTTCCCTGGCCTCGGAAGTCTGTCCCGCCCTCCGCCTATGAGCTTTAGGGGCGTGGCGAGGTGTGGTGGGGCGTGGTGGGGTGTAGCGGGGCGTGGCGGGGCGTGGCGGGGCGTGGCAGGGCGTGGCAGGGCGTGGCAGGGCGTGGCAGGGCGTGGCAGGGCGTGGCAGGGCGCGGGAGCTGGGCGTTCCAGATGTGGGCAGCCCCCGGCAGCCCCTCGCGGAGGCGAGGGACAAGGACACGCCGCTGCCCTTGCCCGCAGGGGGCTCAAAGGGCTACAACGAGTGCGCGATCGAGATTTAAAAAGTGCGAGAGCGAGCATCGATTGTATGGGATGGGGCACAAAGGGGAGACGGGGACAGAGCAGGCAGAGCAGACGGGCGCTTCACTTCTCAAGAGGAAGAGAGAGGGTAGATGAGGTAGAAAAGGGGGGAGAAAAAAAAAACTTGTGGCAGAGAACCTTCCCGTGTAAAAAAGATTTCCGAAAATGGACGCAAGATCAAGAGAAATATTCAGAAATCAAGAGAAATCTTCAGAAATCCCGCGAAATCTTTCGAAATCCTTTCTGAAATCTCTCAATTCCAGTGAAATCTGTTGCAAATCCCCGAAATTCCGCTCGAAATCTTTCAGGCTGCAACGTGGTGGCTATGCTCCAGAATCTCAAGAAAGGTGCGCCCTGGCCAAGCGCGCTGAACGACCGACTCTTGAGCGGAAGGTTCACGGTTCGAGCCCGCTGGCCAGTCGGAGTCGGCCGTATTTTCATTTTTTCTTATAGTCTTAGAAGAAGCTCGTCCGAAACTCGACCGAATCTCGTCTTAAAAGTGATCACTTTTCGGGCGAATTTCGGGCGAATTTCTGACGAAATTCGGACGACTTTGAGACGACCGCAACGGTTTCAGTAGGTCTGAACGTCGTCTTAGAGCTGTAAGAAAACGGCAGAAAATTCGTCCAAAAATCGTCTGTCGAGACAGACGAGTTTCGAACGACTTTGCGTCCATTTTCGGAAATCTTTTTTACACGGGTTGTCTCAGAGTCCCCCAGGGTCCCGCGCACGGGAGGACCAGCCAAGCCCTGTCCGCAAGTAAAAGCCCGCGTTTTTTTTCTTTTTTTTTATTTTAAAAAAATGCGTGTGAAAACGCCTTGGAAGTGACTTGGATATCTAGGTACAAAGCAGCATGCAGCCGTTTTTATTGGTAGCATTTTCACGCGAAACATTTCTCTATTGTGCAGTGTCTTTGAAGGGTGACTATTTTGACTCGGCACGGGGTGCTGCACTAGTAATTAACCATAGAAACGGAGGATGCAAACTAGTTTCATGCAAAACTGGAACAATTTGACATCACACATATCTCTAAAAATTTCTAATTTTTCGAAGTATTTTTCATTGTGTAATTTTGTACGAATCGCTTGGGCACAATCGGCTGCGGTCATAAAAGGTCCATCGTCAAGAATAAAAATTTAAAAACAAGAAAAAATAAATTCACGGGCGAGAGCAGTGTAGGCAAGCTAACGGCGGGCCATTAAAAAATTGCCGTGTACTCACGTTGCGAGCAGTCCGGGCCGGTCCAGTACGCGTCGCATACGCAGGCGCCGCTCTCCAGGTCGTAGGTGCCGTGGTCGGAGCAGCCGGGCAGGCACTGGTACACCTGCTGGTCCAGGAGCGCGCACGTGGGGCCCTGCCAGCCGGCCTTGCAGTAGCACCGGCCCTCCACGCACGACCCGTGCCCCGAGCAGTGCGGGTCCTCGCAGTCCACTGCAAAAATAACACACACGAAAAATGTTCACTTTTGTAGCCAAGAATGGGAACATATCAAATCAGAGTTTACCGTTTAAAAACTTTGCGTTAAAGGTTATGTCTTAAAAACTTGCTTTGAAGTTATATTTTGTCCAAGTTTCGCAAAAAATCTACCCTCGTTGGCTTTATAGTCTTTCCGGCTCTCCCGTTTGTGCGATGCAGTTGTGCGATCAGGTCCACGCAGTTACCCTTCCCGCTCTCCCACCCTTTTCCCTCTTCCTCACTCGCACACTCAGCCCTCTTGCCCTGCTCTCTCTCTCTCTCTCTCTCTCTCTCTCTCTCTCTCTCTCTCTCTGTTCTTATCCTCTCTCCATCTCTCCCTCTAATCGGAAACACCCCACCGGAAGCTCCTGAAGAGCTCCTCTCGCCGGAAATAAAAAGGCGGCCAGGCAGCAGCAGTGGCGCGAGTCTTTGGCGTGGTGGGCTGTAGCTGCCGGGTAGGGCGCGGAGGGGCGAACGCGGGGCGCGAGGTCCAAACCTCGGCACGAACCCAACGCCCCGCCCCACCCAGCCCGCAGCACCAAGGAGAACGGGAGTGGGTTAGAGGGGAGAGGCCGGGAAGAGACCAAAGTGGAGAGAGAGAGAGAGAGAGAGAGAGAGAGAGAGAGAGAGAGAGAGAGAGAGAGAGAGAAAGAGAGGGGAGAGAGAGAGGGGCGGGGTACGGGTGGGTCCGCGGGGAAAGGCGAGAAGGCAGGAGGGGTTGGGGGAGGGAGGGGGTAGCGCAGGGAGTGACCGCGGCGTTACGGAAATGGTTTTGCCCCAAAGGGTTTCCTAGTAATCAGTTGGCGACTTCGAATCCCACCGCCGCCAACGGCGCGGCGCGGCGTGGCGGGGCGTGGCGGGGCGGGGCGGGGCGGGGCGGGGCGGGGCGGGGCGGGGCGGGGCGGGGCGGGGCGGGGCGGGGCGGGGCGGGGCGTGGCGTGGCGCGGCAGCGCGCTAGGAAATAGAGGGGCGGCACCCAGCGGAAGCAAGAGAGAAAGGTTTGCCGAGGCGAGGTGGGGCGGGGCGGGGCGGGGCGGGCCGCGGCGGGGCGGGGCGGGGCGACCAGGACCAGACAGTGTTTGTTGTTTGCTCGGCCGGGACGGCACGGCGGCCTTTGACGCTTTGTAGCGCACCAGTTTGTGTTTCCGGTAGCGCCAAGCATTGTGCCCGGCACTGCAGGGCGGCGGCGCGGGGCAGCGGGGCCGCGCTCAGGGCAAACTGTGTGGCCGCGCGTGTGGGCGGCACGTCCACGCTCAACCACTCACCAGCAACTTGGTTTTGTAATGTTGGAGGTACTCGGCACTGTCTGATAAAGAAAAGTCCCCGCCCTTCAATACTAGATTGCTGGTCTGGTGGAGGCGCTCTTACTGCAGAAGCGGATGAGGCGTCAGCAGCCAATCGATTCGCAGGACGGTAATATCCCGGTATAGCGGGGCGGGGCGGGGCGCGGCGGGGCGGGGCGGGGCGGGGTGGGGCGGGGCGGGGCGGGCGGGGCGGGGTGCCTGTGAACAGCGCGGGGTGCCCCGTGCGCCCCGGGCCCGGGGCGGGGCCATGGCGAACACAACCCCGTGCCCCGCGCGGCGCCGCCGGCTGGCCTAGAGGCACCGCCATTTCTCCCTCGCCGCGCCTGGAGAGCCCAATAAATGCCTCGGTGGAGATGCCGCGTGAGGGAGAGGAGGGAGAGAGGGAGGGACAGGGAGGGAGGAAGTGACGGAAGGGGAGAGAGAGAGAGAGAGAGAGAGAGAGAGAGAGAGAGAGAGAGAGAGAGAGAGAGAGAGAGAGAGAGAGAGAGAGAGAGAGAGAGTCGTGGGAGCGTGAGCACCGGGCCGATGCAGAGCCTGCTCCCGCTGTCCACTCCATAGCCCACTCATCTCGTGTGTATCCAGCTCCGGGGGGAACAATCGCCTAAGGTTTAGCGATCCTGGGGAACACACACACAAAAAGATTTCTGCTCACCGCTTTTGAAGCGGTCGCTTTCGGAGCTATAGGTAAAGTAAATTTCTCAGGTTTTTCAAGGGAGCAGGGAATTTTGGCAAATCTACAAACTTGCACTGATCGAAGAATATATTTTTCCTTTTTTTTCAGGTACTATTTGGAAGAGACCATGGAGAACACCCCGGCTAGGCGACTCTCCAATTTGCAGTATTTCAGGCCGAGAGGCCTCGCACTGGCCGGGGACCAGCGTTCGTGTGTGTGCGTGTGCGTGCGTGCGAGCCTGAGTGTGTGTGTGTGTGTGTGTGAGAGAGTTTGTGTGCGTGTGTGCGAGTGTTTGTGAGCCTGTGTGTGCGAGTGTGTTTGTGAGTGGGCCTATGTGTGCGTGGAAACGGACCTGATAGGGGACCCCTATACAGGTTTGGGTCGCTGCGCGCGGGGAGGCCGACGGCGTAACGACCATCACACTATGATAAGAAAAAATAAAAATCGCCCCTGCTGCCTTTACCTCATTTTATATCAGCTGGGTGCACGTTGAACCATAACAATCGCAGCAGAGAAACGTGGGCTTCACCACAATTCACTCGTATCGCGGAGCACAAAAGAGGGAAGGGAAAGCTTCGGCAGGCAGGGAGATCTATATAATAACTGTCAAAAAAAGGGTTCCGCCTCGCCTCCCCCCCCCCCTTTTATTCACTTCCACCACCCCCCGCGACGAAACCATGCCGTCCTCCTGATGCCCGAGGACGGCAATCGCAATACGAATGTGCATGTCCCGCCAGGATTTCATTCGGTAATATTAGGGGCGGCATTAGATCCGCAACGTGATTTCCGCGGGAAGGAGAAAAGCGAAGGGGAAAGGGGCCGGGGTCGCCCCCACCCCCCACCCCCCTGCTCGCGTGGGGTCTCCTTCGCCCCGGGGCGTCCTCTACACGGCCTTGCCCCCCTCCCCCCCCCCCCCGCCCCCTCCCCCCGGGCCCCGCCAGGGGTGCGCATTACCAGCGGATGTCATGGCCATTGCATTCGGAAGAGAAGGGAGCCTCGCGCGCGGCCGGAAGCGACCCCTATTCTGAGGCACGGCGGCGGTGAGGCCGGGGGTGGCGCTGGGGGTAGCTCGGGACCAGGGGCGAGCTGGAGGATCTAGGCTTTAGCAGTTGGGGGAAGTAAGTGGAGTTGGAGGAGCTTGACGGGGAGGAGATAGGGGGTCAGGGCGCAGGGCGCGGGGGGGCCGTAGACTGCATGCAATTACTGTGGTTAACACGGCATGTGTGGGTGGGTGGAGGGCGCGGGGAGGCGCTGTGGGCTGGAGAGGACTAGAAGCACGGGGTGAGGAGGCTAGGAGGAGGGGGGGGGGAGTGGAGCCGAGTATGAACGGGGTAAGGTGTCAGTCGAGGTGGACGTTTGATGAGTGGGGATGAAGTGCCACTCCAGCGACCCCCGGCCGCACCGTCCCCCAGTCTCCATCAGCAGAAAGAGAAGGGATCAGTGGCTGTCACACAGTGCGAGCGTTGCGCTACTCGCACGGCGTGGCGAGGCGCAGTGGAGCGTGGCGGGGCGTGGCGGGGCGTGGCGGGGCGGGGCGGGGCGTGGCGGGGTGTGGCAGGGCGTGGCGGGGCGTGGCGTGGCGGAGCGGGGCGCGACCAGAGCACTCTCTGTTCCGCGCACTGGCACCCGCGCGGCAGACGTGTGTGTGTGGAGCCATAGCCGCAATCTCGCCTTCTCCTCCCACAAAAAGAGGAAATAGAGAACTGGTGCCTGGAGCAACCGAGTAGGACTGAGAGAGAGAGAGAGAGAGAGAGAGAGAGAGAGAGAGAGAGAGCAGAGAGAGAGAGAGAGAGAGAGAGAGAGAGAGAGAGAGAGAGAGAGCAGAAAAAAGAGGGGAGAGCGAAAAGAACGGAGCTACCTCACACTGCCACACGGCGAATATTGACAGTGCGGTGCTCGTCCTCATGCTCCCGCAAGTCGCTCATCATTGTGAACGACAGAGAGGGAGGGAGGGAGAGAGGGAGGGAGGGAGGGAGGGAGGAAGAGAGAGAGTGAGAAAGAAAGAGGAGTGAGGGTGAGGGACGTAAGGAAATATGAGCAAAATGAGATATCAGACAAGCGTACAGGAGGTGTCAGAGTTATGGGGCTGAGGGTATCGTTCGTTTGCTCCTGGACACTGGACACTCCCCGGTCCCGGCTACTAAGTAGAAAGGTGAAAGAGAGACGCCACCATTTTGTCACATATGTGAATTGTTTCATGAAAACGATCGCAAAGAGACATTTTTTTCTTTGAATTTGGAAAAGGAAAATTAAAAATCGCTCTTTTAATCGGAACAGAAAGCTAAAACGCGGAGGATTAAATTGAAAGTAAAATTTCGCGTGCGCGTGAAAGTATGACAAAATAGGATGTTTTTTTTTTTTTAATGAACTCACCCATCTCGCAGCCCTCGCCCTTCCAGCCCGCCTGGCACTCGCAGCGGCCGGCCACGCAGCGGCCGCGGCCGGAGCAGTCCGACACCTGGCAGTCCCGGGCGGGCACGTCGCACTCGGCGCCCTTCCAGCCGCCCTCGCAGTGACACATGCCGCCGCCGTACTTGCCGTGGTTGGAGCACAGCACCGGGCACACACCTGGAACACACGGAGAGAGAGAGAGTGCAAGCTGTTAGCAAAAATTAACAAAAATGAGTGCCGTTGGCACAGGAGCGCTGCTCACGCTGACAATCAAAGTTGGTCCACGCCAGAGCAGGGAAACGAGCGAGCGCAGAGGCTCGTATGCGTCCGAAAACGACAGGTGAGAGTGACACGTTTGAACTAGAACATTGTTCCCTCTATAGCTCTCACCTCTCGTTTTCGGACGCATCTGTGCGAAAAATATTTCCGTAGAAGTACACTATATTTTGTAATTCACTATGTACAACATATCTCGTACATGTACGACATTATGCTTTTCGACTTTGTAGCTCACCAATCGATTCTGAGTTGATACGTACAGTTATAAAAATCTACACGGTTAAAATAGTTTCTTGTATTTCAAGATCTGTCTTGGATGTCCATTATAATTCTCCATAAGATCCAAGAAAGATCTTGAAATACATACAAGAAACTATTTTTACCGTGTACAATCTGAATTGTAATTGTACATGACCTCTCATGAAATATTTTCCCGTACCCGGTACAAGAATTTCTCACAGTGATACGAGCCTCTGCGCCCGCTCGTTTCCCTGCTCTGGTCCACGCCGTTGCTGGCGCGTGCGGGTAGCGCCGTGGAGGTAGGCAGCGCTGCGACACGGCTGCGCAGCGGGCCGGTCTACCTCGCAGGCGCTCGCGCTGCCGCGGGGCGGAGGGGGGGGGGAGCAAAGAGGAGAGGGATGATGGACGGTATGGCGAGGGGGTTGAATACCGCGGGCGGTGATGCTGCTGGGAGTATGAGCGGGGGGGGGGAGGGAGGGGGGCAACCTGAGCCAACCCCCTTTCACCATTTTCACCGAAACCAGCAGCAGCAGCAGCAGCACAGCATCCATGCCAAGAGTACTTCGAATACTTGATTTTACGGGCGAATCTTTTGGTGCTCTCTGGTGGCGGGTGGTGGTGCTGGTGCTGAGGGAGGAGGGGTGGATCTGCTCGGATCCCGTGCCACCCTGCAAATACTGCAGGGGCGGTGGGGGAGGAGAAAGGGGGGGGGGCGATGGGACACCACGGCCAGTCCATAATGTGGCGTGAGGAGAGGCCACGGCGGGGCTGGGCCGGGACTGGGGACTGCCAGAGAGGCGTCCAGTGTTATGCTAATGTCCCTGCGCTGGCCGGCCAGGTCTCCCCCCCCTCCTCACCAAGTCACGGTGGTGCCGGGCAGGGGCGGGCGTCAGGGGCAGGACCAGAGTGCCTCGCGGTCCGGGATGGAAGCTTTGGAGGACCCGCCCCGACGGACGGACAGTTTACGAGCGGGGCCGAGTGGAGACTCGCGTAACGGCAGATGCGGGACAGATGGATGGGGTAGATGGAGAGCGGCAGCAGGGCGGCAGATGGACAGAGGCAGAGACAGATCAATAATGGGGAAGATAGAGAATAGCTGGCTGGAGGATGGATCACTGAGACAAACATCTTTGTAGAGTTCCGATATATTACGTAAATTATGAGAGTAAATGTTGTAAAGTTACAACAACATCGCTGTGGCAACTCTGGAATTAGCTAATTCTTGACTGTGGCAGCCAACTCTCTGCTGCCTCAGCAAAGTTCTTGTCCATCCCAAAATTACCTAATTTATTAGTCCTGACAACAATTTTTTTTCTTTCCGTGCAGCAGGCTGGGCAGCCACGAGAAATAACACGGAAAACGAAAACCTCGGAATCCGAAACACACCTCGGTCTCGGTTTTGGGGGCGCTGTCCTTTTTTATCCCTGTGAAAGAGAAAAGGCCACAGCATCCAAAACCGAGGTGCTCTCTCGCATTCCGAGGTTTTCGTTTACGGTGATGCGGGAGCAGGCAATAGGCAACTATCCCCGCCCCATCTACCTCCACCCCTCACCGGCCGGGCGGGAGCCGGGCCCCTGGGGTTCCTAGACCATACCGCACCGCATATTTTGTGCGTGAGGGCGGGACCCAGCGCGGCCCGGCCCGCGCTAGAAGTGGCCCCTGGTCACGGAGAGGTGTGAGGTGGCGCGGCCCTACTGCCGGCCGGCACGTATTTCATTTCCTTTATGCAGACCGCAGAGGGACGACGCGGGGCGGGGCGGGGCGGGGCGGGGCGGGGCGGGGCGGGGCGGGGCGGGGCGGGGCGGGGCGGGGCGGGACGAGCCTCCGTTCCACTGCTCAGCCGGGCTCGGCTCGGACGCAATAACAAGGAAATGTGACACACAATCAACGGCACGCACAAGCACGGTGCGAGGAAGGCTGGCTCGGGCCACCATAAGTCCTGCAGTTTGTAGCCGTATACACTGACTGCCTGTAGGTAAATCCTACACTGGGTCACCGCTACTTAAAAAAAAAAAAAAACGAAATCTTTTTCTTTTGAGGAAAATTTAGTTTAGGTGATTTTTTTCTCTTATACGCCTAAGATAGTCCATGCCCGTACAAGACTGCATGACGCGCTCACAATGTGTGCGATGATCCCTCTATGGGGTCGACATTCGACATCGATAGTCGGTCATCTATGTTTCTCCACTCTGCCAACTCGCTGCCAGAAACAGCAAGCAATACCAAGAAATCTTGACACATCGTTGTCCCTTTCTTTTGTCCTTTCCATTTTTATTTGTTTTTGCAAAGCCCCTTTCCTTTTCCACATCACGCGCGCGCGCCCACACACACACATACTAGGTGTGAGCAGGGAAGAGAGAGCGAAACGGTTGGCAGACGCGCACCGGGGGGGGGGGGGGAGAGAGAGAGAGAGAGAGAGAGAGAGAGAGAGAGAGAGAGAGAGAGAGAGAGAGAGAGAGAGAGCTGACACCAACCAACCAGCCGAGCGGAGCGGAGACAAAAGGAAAAAAAAAGTAAAATCCCATTATTACGACAGGACAGGCGCGTGCTGTCCCCGTCGGTCCCCGTCCTGTCCGTCGACAGGACAGCGCGCACATCGGCACGCCGCCGCAGGGCAGTAGGGGAGGAGGCGGGGCGGGGCGGGGCGGGGCGGGGCGGGGCGGGGCGGGGCGGGGCGGGGCAGTCCGCCCGGACCGCCCCCGCCGCCGCCGCGGGCAAGGAGGGGAGGGGTGCAATGGGGCGCCAACTACTTTTTAAAAGCTCCCCTTCCCTCCCCTGGCCGCATTCTATTCGGACATTTGCGCCCCTTTCGACGTTTTTCCCTGGCGCGCGCTGTCACCGCGGGAGTAGCAGGGGAGGGGGGGAGGGGGGAGGGCCAGGGCGCGCCCGGCCCATCACGTCACGTGACAGGACAGGCGGGGGGCGTCCCTTATAGCCGCACGGATGAGAAATAGTGCTCCATAGTCGTGAAGGGTGCGACAGCCGCGCGCGGCGAGCGGGGGACGAGTGGTCATGATTGGGAGAGAGACAGGTATAGCGGTACTATATTCTGTCTCTCTTGCGCTAACAGCAGCCGCGCGGTCGCGCGCCCTCGTCGGAGGCAGGCATCTCTCTCGCACTCAACTGCTCGCGGAGTTATCGCGCATACTACATGCGCGCTATCTCTCTCGCACGCAAAACGGCTTATAACGAGGGCTCGGCCAGGGCGCGGGTGCGGCCGTAAAACCTCTCGTTGCGAGAGGCAAGGGGGTGGTTGAGGTACTCTGGATATCGCATTTCATAGCTTGTGGCCGGAACAGGGGGCGTTCCGTTCGGACGGACAGCAGGGCCGCGACTGCGGGGCGTACAGCACCGCCGGCATCGACCCGCGGCGAGCGGCGCGCAGAGCCAAGCGCAGAGCTCCAGCCGAGACTAACTCGCCTCCCTGCAGCTGGCCTGCCCGGCACGGCCCGGCACGGCCAGGACAGGTGTCGTGTGGTAGTGCCAAAGCTACGCGCGGGCCCGCACATTCTCCTGGAGCCCTCACTGTTAAAAGTCAACGAAGCTCTTGCTTTGTATTACGAAGGATTTCCTTTGTGAGTTACAAAGAAAACAGAGCATGACAGATAGACTTTCTAATCTAGGAAGCATTGCTTTGTAGTACGAAGCAGTCCTTCGTAATACAAAGCAATCGATTTCTTTGTCAGCTTACGAAGGAGATGCTTTTAACAGTGTTCATTTTACAGACCCCTCTCGTTTTTCCTTTCTGCCCTCTCCTTACAGAAATGAAAGTGAAAATGCACGAGTAGGGGGAGCGCTGCGCTGCTAAGGCTGGGGTAGCTGGGGCATGTAGCGGAGGCAGAAGAAGATACCGGGGGACGGGGGCGGGGTTTGCGGGTAGATAGATATGGTTAGATGTGGGTAGCACAGTGGGTAACTAACTAGGGGTGAAGGTAGAGAGTACAGCGAAGGGTAGCTGAACGTAGGGGTGGGGTGGGGGGGTGAGGGGGGGGCAGTGGCTGGAGGCAGCTGGGAGTAGCTGCGGGGAAGCAATGGGGGTAGAGTGTGAGGGGAGTGGGGGAGATTGACAGAGAAATGGACAGGCAAAGAGTAGGGAGGGAAAGCACAGTAGCAGTGGGGAAAGAGGGGGAGGGGGCAGAGCTAAATCCCTTCTATTCAGAATGGTCTGCGCCACGCAACATCGGGCTGCGCCAAAGCCACCCCCTCCCCCTCCCCCCTCCCCCTCCCCCTCCCCCCATCCCCCGCCCCAAACCCCCCGCCAACGCCAAGCCCTTGCTCCTGGTAATTGAGTCACTGATGGACTGAGTACAGAGAGGCGAGCCCAGGAAAGGGCCCGCCGACGCCAACCACGCCACGCCCCGCCACGCCCCGCCACGCCCCGCCACGCCCCGCCACGCCCCGCCACGCCCCGCCACGCCCCGCCCGTGCAGACACACCGCACAAGTTTGCAAGGGCTGAATAAGGGGTGGCGCGAATACAGGGTTGCGGTCGACTCGCCACACCGCTCTCTTCGCCCCGCCCCGCCCCGCCCCGCCCCGCCCCGCCCCGCCCGGCCCCGCCCCGCCCGGCCCCGCCCCGCCCCGCCCCGCCCGGCCCCGACCCGCCCCACCCCGCCCCGCCCCGCCCCGCCCCGCCCCGCCCCGCCCCGCCCCGCCCCGCCCCGCCCCGCCCCGCCCCGCCCCGCCCCGCCCCACCCCGCCCCGCCCCGCCCCGCCCGGCCCCCGCTGTCCTGTCCGCAGCAGCAGTGGGGTAACTTTACAGGATCGCGCGTTGCCATGCAGCAGGGAAGCACGGTAGAGCACTGTGAGCCGCACAGGAGGGAATGAGCAGCAAGCGTAGAGCGGCGCGGCAGGCTAGCGGAAACTAGCAGCAAAGAAAACTAAACTAAAATAAAAACGCTTTGCCCGGTTAGTCTCCGGCCAGGCGATGCGCACACACACACACACACTCACACACACACGCATGATCTGGTTGCGATTGGATTACGCGTGTGTAGAGCTCCCGGATCTCTCCCCGCCACCCCCTGAGCGTTATGTAGGCCTTCCTGCGTGCCTGCCTCCGTGCCTCCGTCCAGTCAAACGCGTGCAGCGTGACCACCGGGCGGATAGGGGACGGGACGGGACGGGACGGGGGTCGTCCCCACCGTGACCACCGAGTGCCTCCCCCGCTACGGGGCACCGCCCCGAAGACACAAAGGCCAGTCCGGAAAGGTCAGCGGTCCCCTCCGCCCTCCGCCGTGCGTGGCGCGCGTCCCGTCTCATCCCATCAGGGCGGGATGGGGCGGGGCGGGGCGGGGTGAGGTGGGGTAGGGGGTGGGGGGACAGTGGCGGGGCTGAGAAAAGGGCACGCCAGGCGAGGCCAGGCCTGGGCTGGCCTGTCACGTCACGGGGGAAACCAGAGGGTCGGGGGTCGGGGGGCTGAAAACGCTATGTATCGTGTGCTTCAGAGGAGACGCAGGTGCGAGCGGGTTTTCCTACCCGCTCTGCCCGTGAAGCACCACAGCCCCTCGAGTATAGGCAAACTCAAATTCACCTGCGTCTTCTCTGAAACATCCGCTATCTACCGTATGCGATAATAAGTAATCGGTGCTCTCTACTCACTTTTCGAACAGTCGATGCCCTCGAAGCCGTCGATGCAGTCGCACTTGCCCAGGTAGCACGAGCCGTGGCCGCTGCAGTCGTTGGGGCACGACGTGGACACGCCCTCGGCCTCGGTGACCACGAGGCTGACCTCCTGCGGCCGCTGGTCGTCGTTGTACACCGAGAGGAACCAGCGGCCCGTGTCCAGGTACTGCAGCAGGCTCACGTTGACGCGCATGGCGCGGCCCAGGACGCCGCCGGCGGCAGCGGCAGCGGAGTCCACCGGCAGGCCGGCCAGCACCCCGGGGGAGCGCCGGCGTCGCATGGGCGGCGGCGGCGGAGGCGGCGGTGGCTGCGCACAGGACAAGCGTCAGGCGACCGCCGGGAGGTCAGGCAACCCAACGCGCTCCGGCGTCCGGCGTGGGGGCGGGCGGCCTCAAGGGTCGACCACTTCCATAATCCTCGAACACCCCTCTAGATTTTTTAAAAATAATCATAATCATGTAAAGTTTCCAAATATTGACGAATTTTGACAAATATGGAGAAATAGTATCAAATTTGACCAAAAGTTGCGTGATTACTAGCTGATATTCAGTAAATTAATACGTCAAAGGAAAACTCAAATAATCATTGCTAACCACTCTAATCGTACGCGATTTTTCAAAGTGGTAGACCCTTGGGCGGCCTCCCCTCCCCTCGCGGCCGGCCCTGCCGGCACACTCACCTTGGTGTCGTTGCCCAGCGGCACCATGAAGCTGACGGCGTTGAGGTCCACGGCGTCCAGGTCGTCGTCCTCGTCGTCCATGTACTCGTGGTCGCCGTAGTACGAGTGCGAGGACACGAAGGCGGCCACGTGGTCGAGCGAGCGGCGCGCGCGGTGGTCCAGGCGGCCGGCCTTGATGAACTCGACGAAGTCGTGCTGGGTGACGCTCGGGCCGACGTTGCGTCGCCCGTACACGGCGAAGTTGGCGCCCCACGGCAGGGTGAAGTTGAAGCGGATGAAGGCGGGCTGCTTGTTGCGGAACTCGGTGTTCCAGAACTGGTTGGGCGGGATGGTGGCGGCGTGCACGACCCCCAGCTCGCGCATCTCCACCACGGCGGGCAGCCAGCCGGACGGCGAGCCGGCCAGCGCCGCGCCGCCGCCGTTGGGCCCGGCCGCGAGCGGCGACAGCGGCGCCGCCGGCGGCTGCTGTTGCGGTGACTGCTGCTGCTGCTGCTGTTGCTGCTGCTGTTGGTGGTGGAGGAGTTGCTGTTGCTGTTCGAGGCTGGGCAGGTCCGGCGGCCGGTCGGGGCTGTCGGCCGGCGCGCGAGAGCTCGCCGACTGCACAGCCGTGCTGGTCGGTAGTGATTCTGCAACAAAACAGGAGGAGAGGGCTTCAGTGAATGGCTTCATCGTAAAGTGGGCGGAACCAAGCTCAGCAAGGCACCCGACCCTAGCGTCAGAGAACAAGCGCGGTGCCCGCGTGCCGGCTGTTTCTTAGCGGAGGACGAGACTGCATACTCGCCAGGGCTGAAAGGGCCGTGTGGAGCCACTACGGCGAATGGGTTAGGCAAATCAGTAACTCTTGCTGCGCATTCAATGAAAAACCCGGTGGGTATGGGTGTGAGTGAGAGTGTGTTTGTTGTCCGAGAGTAAACAACAGAAGCCCACCGTGCTCCCTGGGGACACTGTGCCTAGCAGGATGGGGGATGGGCCATGCCACGTATCTGTGTGTGTGTGTGTGTGTGTGTGGTTGTGTGAGTGAGTGAGCGAGAGAGAGAGAGTGAAAAAGAGATAGCGTGTGTTTGGGGTGGGGTGGACTCCATGGCTCTGGCACGCCGCCCAGTCGATAAATCGATTAAGCCCGACTCGAATCGATTGACACTCGACTGCCGCTTCGAGTTCGATTTGTAGCTGAACGGCTCGGGGCGGGCCGGGGGCCGGGGGGCGGGGCTGGGCGGACTAGGGGTGCAGACCACCCCTTCTCCACGCTAGTACATTCTTCATGAGAAGTGCGTGTTGCGGCTCCGGGCGGAGCCTCGAGGAAGAGGCGGTTCTAAAAGTGTTCATCAGCAGACCGATTCCACTGCCGCACTCCTAGCCTCGCTCCTAGCTCAGTCTCTCTCGCTATCAAGGAGTCTACCGCAGGGTGTGAGAGCGCTGTCTCTCTCGCACTCAGGGAGAGCACCGACGAGTGAGGACAGCGGATCCGCTCTGCAGGAAGCCTGTTGTCCTGGACCAAATCCTAGACCCGGTGGCCGGTCGGCAAGGGACCCGGTTGGACCCGATTGAGAGCCAGCTGGGTCTTGGTTGCGGACCCGGTTCGGGTTTCAATAGAGCGAGGCCAGCTCGCCTGGCACGAGTTGGGCTCCGGCTTCCACTTCTGAGATTGGCCAAAACCGGCATGCAGGTTTTTCAGGGCGCTGAGTCTGAATCTAGTGGCGCCTTAGGGCGTTCCTCGGCATACCGTCAGCAGTGCTATACTGGTGCTTGCGAGACTGACGCTGTGCCCTAAGACGGACGGTGTGCCACCTCATAGCTTTCTTGGAACACGATGCGTCTCATATTTTTTGCTGCAGGACCGAATGGGTCTTACGCATTTTACTGTACTTTCAGTTGTCACTTATACTTCAGTTCTGTACTTCACTGGAGTCTGCAGCAGAGTATTCCACTCCAATCGCTGTCTCCCTTTTCCGTTCTCTCGCTCTCTGCTGATGGTCGAATGATCACCGCGCTCTAGCCAAACCCTCACATGCTCTCGAATCATAACGGCATCGCGTCAGCGCTCTCTCTCTCTCTCTCTCTCTCTCTCTCTCTCTCTCTCTCTCTCTCTCTCTCTCTCTCTCTCTCTCTCTCTCCCCCTCACACATGCGCACACGTAGCTGCCGTCACCAATTACGCACAAATAAACCGATTCCTCGTCAAAGCGGCGCCAGCAGCACCAGTCATTCTAACCCATTGCATCCAATCAGCCCTGGCTATTGGCTTGCTTTGGGACGGACGAGCGGGCGGCGGCATCGGAAGCAACGCGGCGGGGCGGGGCGGGGCGGGGCGGGGCGGGGCGGGGCGGGGCGGGGCGAGGCGGGGCGGGGCGGGGCGGGGCGGGGCGGGGCGGGGCGGGGCGAGGCGGGGCGGGGCGGGCGGGGCGGGGCGGGGCGGGGCGGGGCGGGGCGGGGCGGGGCGGGGCGGGGCGGGGCGGGGCGGGGCGGGGCGAGGCGGGGCGGGGCGGGGTGGGCGGGGCGGGGCGGGGCGGGGCGGGGCGGGGCGGGGCGGGGCGGGGCGGGGCGGGGCGGGGCGGGGCGGGGCGGGGCAGGGCGGGGCGGGGCGGGGTGGGCGGGGCGGGGCGGGGCGGGGCGGGGCGGGGCGGGGCGGGGCGGGGCGGGGCGGGGCGGGGCGGGGCGGGGGCGGGGCGGGGCGGGGCGGGGCAGGGCGGGGCAGGGTGGTAATGGCGGTCAGAGAGCCAGAGAGCGGCCACGGCGCCGCGCCGCGCTAGCGGCAGCAGCAGCAGCATCCACAGGGAAATAAAATCACATTCGAGCCGACACGTTCATTACCGCAATGGTAGCGCCGCCTGACCCACAATGGAGCTCACATGTGAGTACGCCATGCCTCCCCGCTCCAACCCACCCCGCCCCGCCCCGCCCCGCCCCACCCCACCCCGCTCACATTCGATTTGACCCTCCGAGCTAACCTCTGGAGAGCCCCAACCAGCGCACCCGCAGCCCGACGAGGACCCCCCCCCCCCTCCCCTCTCTTCTTGCTCCGCTCGGATGGGCGTTAATTGAGTGAGGCGTGCGCCCCCCGCGCCCCCTACTCCTTCATGTGCTTCAAGCTGCTGCTGCTGCTGCTGCTGCTGGTCCCACAATGCACTGGCCGGCCGCTGCCCCCCTCTCCCTAGCCCTCCCTCTCCAAGTCCTCCGTCCCCCTCCCCGCCCGCAGACTGGCGTCCAGATTGCGTAACTTCATTGCGGCGTCGCCGCCGCGTCCCCGCCACAGCCCCCGCACCACCACCACCACCTCCTTCTCCTTCTCCTTCTTCTTATCCTCCTCGCACACCACCACATGCACTTGCCAAAAATTGCCGGCGTCGTGGCGTATAGTAGAGGTTCCGCCAAGACGACGGTTGCGGCTCAGCCACCCGGCGGCGGCTGCAGGACGCTAGAACTCGCGCGAGAAAAGGAAAGAGAGCAGAGAGAGAGAGAGAGAGAGAGAGAGAGAGAGAGAGAGAGAGAGAGAGAGAGAGAGAGAGAGAGAGAGAGAGAGAGAGAGAGAGAGAGAGAGAGAGAGAGAGAGAGAGAGAGAGAGAGGGGGGGGGGAAAGAGGAGAAAACGGCGCCTTCATTTCGCCCCATTCCAGCCGCCTGACGCCACCGCCGCTCACTGTTTGGACCCTGAGGGGTGAGGAGGTGGGGAGGTGGCCCTTTGTTCAGGTGAGTTGGAGCCACCTCCCTCCCTCTCTCTCTCTCTCTCTCTCTCTCTCTCTCTCTCTCTCTCTCTCTCTCTCTCTCTCTCTCTCTCTCTCTCTCTCTCTCCTCTTGTTCTGTTTCTCTCTCACTGGTCCTCCAGGCCCCGCACTTCCCACAGAGAGGGGCCCAGTCCCGGCTCCGAGCGCCGGATCCGCTCCTCTCCGCAGACCCGGCCCAGCCCAGCAGCCGCCGCCCGGAAACAGATAAATAACCGTAATGTGCGCCCCGGAGCAGTCAAAACGATCATTTGGGGAATTCGTCTTGGAAGATGCACGCCCTGCCCCGCCCCGCCCCACCACGACCTTGGCCGACGGCAACGTCTATGGCGTCCTCCCGCCTGGACTCGGGCATGCCGCCAAACTTCCACCCTCACCACTCTCCCTACCTCCGTCACCTCTTTTACCTACCTGTTCTGTCCCCTTCCAACTCTCTCTCTCTCTCTCTCGCTTTCTCTCTCGTTCACACAGACGAGCGCGGCTTTATCGGATTACCACCATTAGCGCACAGCAGGGCGCGCACCACTGCAGCGGCAGCGCGGAGGCAGGAGTGGATTTGGAAACGTTATGGGGGGGGGGGGGGTGAAAGAGAGCGGGGGGCAGGGGGGCGTGAGGGTGGGGAGAGGGGAGGGGGGCACCGTGGGGAGGGGGGAGGAGAGAAGGAGCAGGCAGGGGGGACATAACAGGTCGCGGGTCACCTGGCCCGGTGCACTCACACGCGCTTAGGCGGATCAATCAACTATGTGACTCGACAGATGAAAGCTTTTTGCTGCGCCCCCCGTGTCAGGTGCAAACTATTGGACTGGGCGCATCAGTGACGAGTCCTCTCTCTCTCTCTCTCTCTCTCTCTCTCTCTCTCTCTCTCTCTCTCTCTCTCTCTCTCTCTCTCTCTCTCTCTCTCTCTCTCTCTCTCTCTCTCTCTCCCCCGCCCCCCCACTTTCCTGATGTGTTCTCCCATGCACGCAAAATATATTCGCCTCTGAGCAAAGTTTTTAGCTCTCGAGCAAAAACATATCCTAAATAGACAGCCAAATTATTTATCACTGGTACGCAAAGTTTTAGCTGTACAGCTAACTGCTATCTCTACAACTAATCCCACTTAGCTGCGCTGCTAATTTTTTCTTCCTACAGCCAAGTTTTTAGCTCGGCTGGCTAAATTAGCGCAGTTAAGTCGATTAACACCGAACAAGTTAACTTCAATTTTCTGCGTGCTTTGCACACCGCGGGCAGAGACCTGCACCATATATCTGACTCACTCCACATTCCTCTCCTGACGCCCCACAGCTGCTGCTGGAGCTGGAATGACCGCCGCGGACGGCAGGTGCCAGAATGGGGGATGGGATCGGTGCACTTCCAGCCGAAGAGGGAAGCAGCCGCAGCCACTGCACCGCGGGCCAGCCGCACTCAGGTGAAGATAAAAGAGCGCTTCTGCTGCGCGGGGTGATATTGGGAGAGGGGGGGGAGAGAGAGAGATGGAGAGAGGAGATGGAGAAAGAAGGGGGAGGGGGGGGGGGCGTTAAAGAGCGGGGCGCTAGAACGCCAAGCGGCGCGAGCAGCCGAGCGAAAAGAAACGAGCCTGAGAGACTTTTGTTAAGCGCCGCGAATAAGTGCAGCTCCTCCTCCTCCTCCTGCCCCTGCAACCCCTCTCCCTCTACGTTCTGCGAGCCCTCCTACCCCGCCCTTAGTCTTGCATCGCTGCGTTTAAAGCGCAGCGCAGCGGCCCCGGCACAGCGCGGAGGCCAGAGGGGCGGCTCAGCTCGCAACACCGGGAGAGGAAGGGGGCAGCGCGGGGCAGGGCGGGGCGAGGAGGAAAGGAAACAGGACAGGCCGTAAAAGAGCGTAAAAGGGTGGATGAGCTTCGGGCATCTGAACTCGCCTGCTGCTTGCAGTTTTTTGCAAATTTGCTTCGGGGGGGTGGATAAAACATGGTGAGGGTAACGCAGGGAAAGGGGGAGGGAGAGAGCAGCGGGAAAAGGGGAGAGACAGAGAGCCTGAGGGCGACGGATAGCGCGGGGGAGACAGGTACGTCAGGGCACATGGCGAGGCGAGCAAGAGTTTCGTACATTCTGGAAAACCAAGTGCTAACAAGTATTCATGACTGCATGCTTCGAAGTATTCAGCAAATAGTGTGTATACATGGATATGTATGCAGTTTGTAAACAATAGTTGGCGAATACCTCAGCAGCATGTATGGTTGTTCATGATTCTGCATGTTTTTGCACAAGTAAAATGCATAAGGGTTTAGTGTGAAGAACGAATACGCAGTACATAAGGAATACTTGTGTACACATCATTTTTCAGAGCACAGACTAAGTGGGGTACCTATATGTTTTAATTTTCGTCATCCTCGCCCAGGCACCGCGCGCCGCGAGCGGGACGAGTATTTATATGCGATGCCAAACGTATAAATTCTCGGTCTCTCATGTCGTCTGTTTCCCACACCACTACCCCTCCCACTAGCGGGTGGCGGTCGGTCGGGCGTTCCTCGTCGCGTGCGGCCGCCGCATTACCACGTATCTCCATTCGATTACATGCCTCGAATTTCAATATGAATCCGAGCACGCGACGTCGTCTGCTAAGTGAATTTGTATGAGGAGGCAATGAGCGAGGGGCGGGGCGGGTGACACGACGCGCGCTCGCAGAGAACGAAGAGCTTCACTTCGAAACTTAGTCATTCCAAGCGAAAATAGCTTTCATTATATCGAGTAAGTTTAGCTACCAAAGTTTTACACAGAGTTCAACGAACCCAAGAGTCATTTATCGGATGAATTGATCACCATACATGTATCGTGATAATGTGTTTAAATTTCAGACGTGTATACCTTATTTTCAGTATAGTTGGGCGCGTGACATGACACAGTCACACACGCTCTCTCGCGGAAGCACAATGCTAGCGCTATTGACAGGTCACCCTGCCCGCGCCACGGCTGCCACCGGCCCGCCCCGCCCCGCCCCGCCCCGCCCCGCCCCGCCCCGCCCCGCCCCGCCCCGCTTGCTGCCGCTGTTCGCATGTCGACCCTTCATTTCCGGGTACTGCGGCGGGAGGGCGAGGCCCCGGGCGCGGCGGGGCGGGGGGCGGGGCGGGGCGGGGCGGGGCGGGGCGGGGCGGGGCGGAGCGGGTCGGGGCGGGGCGGGGCGGGGCCGGGTGTTAGGTCTCTTTATCGACGCCTGGATCAGACGCTTTCGCTTTTCTGAAAGGAACCAGACGAATACGGACAACAACTGGAAGTCATGGGAACCACCGCGCCGCACCCCCAACGGTGAGGGCGGGGGCGTCGAAAGGAGCGGCCTGAGTGGGGGGAGGAGGAGGAGTGGAAGGAATTCAATCGCGTGGACAGGACGCGCAGAGTGTGTGTGTGTGTGTGTGTGTGAGAGAGAGAGAGAGAGAGAGAGAGAGAGAGAGAGAGAGAGAGAGAGAGAGAGAGAGAGAGAGAGAGAGAGAGAGAGAGAGAGAGAGAGAAAGGGACGGGGAGCGGTGCGAGGGACACTGCGGAGCCCGCCAGCAGCGCCAGCGCGGCGCAACCCCTAAATTATCATTCCCTACAAATTTCGAATGCAGCTCTCTCTCTCTCTCTCTCTCTCTCTCTCTCTCTCTGTGTGTGTGTGTGTGTGTGTGTGTGTGTGACCGCGCCGCAGCTTACAGGGCAGCTCACAGCGCGCCCAGCAGATCGGCGATAGGCAACGCCCTGCACACTCAGCACGGCCGCGCGGCACACCTTCCAGGCGCTGGGCTCCCTACCGGCACCTGACCGGACAGTCTCGCGTCTCCTGCCATAGCGCAGGTCCTCCAGCGGCGCCCACTCGCAGTATTGGGTCCCGGCGTCCAACCGTAGCCTCGCGCAGGGCGAAGCCTACTGTCGTGACCGGAAATGAGAGGGGGAGGGGAGAGAAGAGGGGGAGGGGGGGCGAGAGAGCGAGACGGGGAGGTGGAGCTCGCACAAAAGAGAATAAGATGGGATGGGGGAACCGCGCGCGCGCGCGCTCGGACGGCCGCCCATTTGGATGTTGGAGGGGGCCCTGGGCAGCCCCTAGCCTCACTACGGGGGGCCCCGGAGGGGGCAATCTGCATTAATCGACACGCCTGGCCCCCCTTATCGACAGCGAGCCCCGGGCCGCGAGCCGCGCTGGACCCCGCACCGCCCAACCCCGCCCCAAACCACCACCGTGGCCCACATCAACTCCACCCCTCTCCACCACAACGCCCCACTTACTCCACGACGGCCGGCCGGGCGGGCGGACCTCGTGAACCGAATATGAAAACGAATCTCCACGACTCGAGTCTTCCACCCAGACCAACCCCACCCAACCCCACCCCACCCCACCCCACCCCACCCCACCCCACCCCACCCCACCCCACCCCACCCCACCCCACCACACCCCACCCCACCCCACCCCACCCCACCCCACCCCACCCCACCCCACCCCACGGCACTCCCGTCGCGCCCCGCCAGCCCTCAAAGTGTTGGTCGTTAGCTGGCGACGTGCCGGCCGCGTAGGCGCGCCCAGATTAGAACAAACTGTCCAAGAAGCGTCCCTAATTTCTCCATCTGAAATTCTTACTGTTTTAGCTGTCTCAGCTCCGTTCGGTTCCATCTGGCCGCCCCGCACCCCACCTCGCCCCTCCCTACCACACCCCACCACGCCCCACCTCGCCCCGCCCCACCCGCGTGACCCGATGTCCCTGTAATGATGTCCCCGTGGACAGCGCGGCATTTCCTTTCAAACTAATATCAAATGACGACGGCAGGAGAGTTTCGGTAAAAGAGCGCCGAGAGGCATGGTGTATTAGAGGGAAGGACCTCACCGCAAAGCCGCTTTCCCCTCACAGTAATGGTCGATGCCATTAATTTTTTGTTCAGTATCCGACTGAAAATTTTTTCATGGTATAAGAGGAAAGCCAAAGGGGGCATTCCAGCCCATTTTAGCAGCTCCCGAAGGTGACCCTTGACGATTTCGCCTAAATTTTGGTCAAATGTTGTCTATCAATAGTAGAAGTTACCCACAAAATTTCAGCCCTCTGGGTCAATTATTTCCGGAGATATGGATTTTTAAAGTTTTCAGCGTTGTTTTTTGGTTTTTTATTACTCATTTCTAAAAATAGGTAGAAAACGCTCTTAAATACCGTCGATTGGGCCTGTACTATGGTGCCCGAAGGAAAAGGTCGTGCTGAATCCGAATCCGCCATCGACAGCTTCCTCAAGACCTTCCATCATGGAGATTTTGGTCAATTTCGGTTTTTGCAGGCTTTACGGACTTTGCAAATCATTCGTACGCCCGGGTCCAAACTTGAATGTCCGACATCGAAAAACTATTCTCCAGACATAGAACTAGAAGTTAGCAGCGGCAGACCTCGGTACTATGGGTCTCGTTTAGGAGCTACAGCGTTAGGGAGATAATTATAGTAGCCAATGTGGTTAGAACTGACCCGGGGAGGGGAGGGGATGGGAGGAGGCGGTACTGGCTAACACGGGGGCCAGGGGCCTTCAAAGGGACACAGACTTAGACGGAGGAATCAATCTGAGCGCCTGCTCAACGGCAACCCACACTCACGGGCGTACGCCTGGTTGCCTAAGAGTAAATTTATTTAAGAAAAGCAGTCCGTTAGGGTCGACCTCTCCGATTTGGACGAAAATTGGTGGAAAGCTTCCTCACATGAATAGCAAAAAAGAACACGAAGGATTTGGGCGAAAACAATTTTTTCTTGTAACTGTGGCCAAATTAGTGTTTTTTGCAGTTTATTTGGTCTATTTGTCCTGTGGCTAGAGTTTTCGTCTGACTTGGACGCCATCAACAATTCTGACGTAAAATTGTCTAAGGAACACGGTGGTGCCCTCGGAATCGCTCTACGACCCTTAGTTTTGATGACACTGCCAAAAATATGTCAAAAAGTACCCCCAAAAAAAGAAAATTCTTGGGGAAACAGTGAAAAAAACTTTTTCGGGACCATATCATCGATGTTTCTGGTCACCGATGACATCCCCCGTCGATGGAAATAGTCGCCCGAAATGGAAACAGCTACCAAACAAACCATGTACGTGATATTGCGTGGATGACGTCATCGACGACCTCCAGGGGTCGTCGATGACACCCCCAGGATGATGTTGCGGACGTCCACGACGACATCGAATATGGGTTCCTTGACGAGAGTAACCTCCTTAACTCATCTTAAGGGCAAAAGATGGCATAGTTTGCTAAAAATCGTGATTTTTTTTTGGAAACTACACGAAATTATAAATCTTCTTTGACTCATAGCTTCTAAACAGTTTGAGCTAAAAATCTGGGACCAAACTCATGAGGTTCAGCGGATGATTTTCTACCAGAAACATCGATGATATGGTCCCAAAAAAGTTTTTTTCACTGTTTCCCCAAGAATTTTCTTTTTTTGGGGGTACTTTTTGACATATTTTTGGCAGTGTCATCAAAACTAAGGGTCGTAGAGCGATTCCGAGGGCACCACCGTGTTCCTTAGACAATTTTACGTCAGAATTGTTGATGGCGTCCAAGTCAGACGAAAACTCTAGCCACAGGACAAATAGACCAAATAAACTGCAAAAAACACTAATTTGGCCACAGTTACAAGAAAAAATTGTTTTCGCCCAAATCCTTCGTGTTCTTTTTTGCTATTCATGTGAGGAAGCTTTCCACCAATTTTCGTCCAAATCGGAGAGGTCGACCCTAACGGACTGCTTTTCTTAAATAAATTTACTCTTAGGCAACCAGGCGTACGCCCGTGAGTGTGGGTTGCCGTTGAGCAGGCGCTCAGATTGATTCCTCCGTCTAAGTCTGTGTCCCTTTGAAGGCCCCTGGCCCCCGTGTTAGCCAGTACCGCCTCCTCCCATCCCCTCCCCTCCCCGGGTCAGTTCTAACCACATTGGCTACTATAATTATCTCCCTAACGCTGTAGCTCCTAAACGAGACCCATAGTACCGAGGTCTGCCGCTGCTAACTTCTAGTTCTATGTCTGGAGAATAGTTTTTCGATGTCGGACATTCAAGTTTGGACCCGGGCGTACGAATGATTTGCAAAGTCCGTAAAGCCTGCAAAAACCGAAATTGACCAAAATCTCCATGATGGAAGGTCTTGAGGAAGCTGTCGATGGCGGATTCGGATTCAGCACGACCTTTTCCTTCGGGCACCATAGTACAGGCCCAATCGACGGTATTTAAGAGCGTTTTCTACCTATTTTTAGAAATGAGTAATAAAAAACCAAAAAACAACGCTGAAAACTTTAAAAATCCATATCTCCGGAAATAATTGACCCAGAGGGCTGAAATTTTGTGGGTAACTTCTACTATTGATAGACAACATTTGACCAAAATTTAGGCGAAATCGTCAAGGGTCACCTTTGGGAGCTGCTAAAATGGGCTGGAATGCCCCAAAGTGGAAAGCAAAACTAAAAGGTATATATGTGTAACTACGAAAAAATGTAAAAGTTCCTCACCTTCAGTGGGCGCAGTTTGTGAGGGCGCCAGCCCTAGGGAGGCTTCGTCCCTCACGAGGTCCTTGCTGTCCTGAACGTTGATGCAGCCGCTGGGGTCGAGTCCCGGCCGCATAGAGCCCACCGCTGCAACAGAGAGAAAGAAAGACGTGAGTTTTCTGGGAAAAAAAGGAGAAAGGTCGGATGCAGTTTGAGCGCGCCAGCGGCAGACAATCGAAAAGTACGCCCTGGTCGCGCAAACTTTCGCAGCAGGCGGTGTGGCGCGCAAGTTATGGCCGCACGCTCACGAGCAGAATGAAACAGTCCCTTTTGTTTATTCCTCGGGGACCTCCAGCCAGCCCCGCCCCGCCCCGCCCCGCCCCGCCCCACCCCGCCCCGCCCCGCCGCCTGACCCAACCTCACCTGGCCGCAGCCACAGCCATGCTGCTGCTGGCCGCGCGCGCCGTGACGGGCGGGGCGGGGTTGGGCGGGGCGGGGCGGGGCGGGGCGGAGCGGGGCGGGGCGGGGCGGGGCGGGGCGGGGCGGGGCGGGGCGAGCAGGCGGGGCGAGGAGGGTTGCGGCGGGGCGCGGCGAGCCGCAGTCCATGAATTAATAAAGCCCGACAAGAAGGGGCTGCTGCTGCCTCCACTGCCTCCTTGCCCTTCGCCTCAGAAAAGAAAGGGGGAAAAGGAAAGAGGGGGAAAAAAACACATTCCGACCAGAGGGACCCGCTCCATCGGGCCAGCCAACCGCTGCGCGAGCCCTCCCTATACGGCACCTTTCTCCGTCCCATCAAAGCATTCGCGACAGTTTTCCAAAACCTTCACTGGAAAAACTAATGTGACACATGTCACATGTGGTGCTGTGACCGAGCTTTTGGTAACGTTTGGTGATGTGACTGAGATTTTCGTCGCGTTTGTGGTGTGACATCATATATGGTCTTGTTACGTGGTCGCATCAAAAGCAAATCAAAAGTGTCACCAAACCTCATGTCGCATCACGTGCTGTGACCAAAACTCATGTCACATCACATAGCGTGACCAAAGCTAGTCCCATCAATTGACGTGATACAAGTCGATCACATTAGTTTTTTCAGTGTTGAGACGTTAAATTTAACGTCCAATCAATTTGTTTTTCAGTCGTGGCGGCCGTTGTCGAGCACTGAAAATCTACGAGTCCTAATTCTCGCCCCCATACGAGTGAGAATTTGAGGGCAATTTTATTACTCTCTGGAGAGTAAGAATTTTTTTCCTCGCCCTTTTTGAGAAAGAATTTTGAGACCTCGCCCAAATAAAGTGAGAATTCGTGCTCAAATTAAGTGAGGTTAAAAAGTCCTTACTCAAATAGAGCGAGGCTCAGAAAAATCTCGCTCAAAAAGAGTGAGGTTAAAAATTCTCACTCTAATTTAGTATGGAAAAGTGTCCTCTCCCATTTTGGGTGAGAAATTGGATTCTAGGGTTTGCAGTGAGATAAGCAAAAATTCGAGAATTGTGCTGACAATGTTGTGACCTCCACACACGTTTGTGAGAGAAGTGCGAGCAGAAACCAGCCACGTAGAGGCGGCCTAAGGGCGGCGCGCCGGCAAAGATAGTAAGGCCGTCGCGTGGAGCACCTCCTCCTCTACGTCTCCAAGATAGAAATAAGTCCCAAACAACTCCGGTCGACTGCTTCCACCCCGCCGCCCCCGACTCCGCGCCCCGCGCCCCGCCCCGAGTAGACTGCAAGATTTAATGAAATGTCAACTCGGGAAATGAGCAGTATAAATATCGGGGTGAATCTCAACTAATGCGCGCTGCGCCCACTCTGTGTGTGTGTGTGTGTGTGTGTGTGTGTGTGTGTGTGTGTGTGTGTGTGTGTGTGCGCGCGCGCGCGTGTGTGCGTGTGTGTGAGTTCCGCGTTCCGCGTCCCCGGAGGCTTCGGTCGTGGCGTGGTGGGGCGTTCTCCCGTGAGGCTGTCTGCTCAAGGGCAGTTCTTCCTCTCTCGGTCCTGACCTCCCTCCCTCCCCCTCCTCGAAACTCACACACCCAAGTCCCTGCAAACAACGAGGAAGGGGGAAGAGGGCAGGGCAGAGCGACAAAATGAAAAGGGAAGGCAAGATGAGGGGAGAAACTGACAAAGTATGAGAAATATACGTGGAGGAGCCTGGCGGCCTGGCCGGGCGCTGGAGGTGGGGAGCGGAAGATGGGCAGCGGCAAAATCACGATAAAGTCAGGGGGAGAACGGAACGGAGATATGGAGTAAGCAGGAGAAGCGGAGGGAATGGGAGAGAAAAAGAGAGAGGAAAACAATATGGAACGCCAAGGAATGCCAAGACAAGCAAGGGCGGGGCGGGGCAGGTTTGCACCGTCGCTGCTGCATTTCTCCAAAATTTTCATCTCGTCAGGTGAAGGGGACGGCAGGCACTAACACGGGAAGGAGCCGTAGTGCATAGTGAGAGAGCGAGCGAGCGAGCGAGCGAGAGAGAGAGAGAGAGAGAGAGAGAGAGAGAGAGAGAGAGAGAGAGAGAGAGAGAGAGAGAGAGAGAGAGGGAGAGACTGGGTGACTGTGTGCTCACGGCACCCCGCCGGGCCTGTTCATGGTGGAACGCCTTGCTCCGGCACAACTTTGGCAGCATCTTGGGTGACGGGGCCAAACTCGTAAAAACGCAAGTTTGCCGTGCAGGGACGACATGCGAGAGCGAGTGAGAGGGAGGGAGGGAGCAAGAGAGCGCGCGCGCAAGAGAGAGAGAGAGAGAGAGAGAGAGGGCTAGAGCGAGGGCAAAGTGATCGGAGGGGGAAGGCAATGGCCAGTAGTGCGGCCCACGTAACATCTGCTCGGCAAAACAACCCCTACTGCCGGGCCGCGGTGCCCGGTCCAGCGCCTGTCCAGCCCCAGGCCCGCCCTCGGCCCCGCCCAGCCGCCCCGGCGACCGCCCCCTTAAAAGAGAGGAAAGTTTTCCTTATACTGGAGGCGGTGCTCGGCTCGGCTCGGCTCGGCTCGGCTCGGCTCGGCTCGGCTCGGCTCGGCTCGGCTCGGCTCGGCTCGGCTCGGCTCGGCTCGGCGCACAGTGTGGCCAGACTTGGCGATTTTTCGCCAACATGGCGATTTTTTGAAGATTTGGCGACAGCAAAAATGGCATTTGGCGACTGGCGATTTTCATGGCGATTTCTGAAAAATGTGGCGAATTTTCCTTGTATTGGCGATTTTTAATAAAATTCGATAAAATTGTGGTAGATTTGGTGACTTTTGAAGTGAGATGCCGCGCTTGTTTGTTTGCCCGGGGATTCCTGGGGGTTCCTGAGGGTTCCTGGACCTCTGGGGCTGGCCCACACCGAGGGACAGCCCTAGCGACGCCGCTCTTGTTCCGGGAAATCCACCCAGATGTTGGCGATTTTTTTGGCGATTCCAGCATCCCTGTGGCGACTTTTGGCGATTCGAGCACTTGGCGACTTTTGGCGACAAAAGCGCCGCCTGGTGGCGACTCGGCGCGCTCGGCATCTGGCCACACTGTCGGCGCACTCACCCAGCCTGTCCTGTCGTCACTGCGGACCGAGTTGGATAACGAGATGCGACTCCAAAAGACGTTGCTGTTGCTGGCGCCGTCGTAGAAGCCATACGGCCAAAAAAAGGAAATAAAGAAAAGAAAATCGAATGTGTTTATATCTGAAAATGCGGGAAAGTGCTGCTTGACACTGCAGCCTAGGCGGAATTTTATTTCTTGTTCAGCCGAGCCGAGCTATGCTGACTGTTGGCGGAGGTTCCGGGGAGTGCTCGCTGCTTCAGGAGATACTCGCATGAACAGCCAACAGGCAGCGCACAGCGGAGCGGGGCGTGCAGGGCGGAGCGGGGGCGGCATGGGTGCAAGCCGCTCACCGGAACTAATCAAATCTGGCGCGTTCGTCAACATTGTTGCACGGCGCTAGTTGAATCCTTTCAGCCGCCTCCACTGCCGCCGCTGATGCAGCCGCTGCCGCTGGTGATGCAGATTTATGCTGGCATTTCATAGCCGGGGCTCCACAGCTCCGCTTGCTCCGCGCTTGCTCCGCTTGCTCCGCTTGCTCCGCTTGCTCCGCTTGCTCCGCTTGCGCCGTGGCTGAGCGGGTAGCGGGCGGCGGCAGGCGCGAGGCCATGGAGTATACACGCACACATCTTTGAGCAGCGAGTAGTATGCGCCACGCCGTGAAAAGGAAACTCGCTGCCGGAAGGAGTGCGTTGGCAAGTTTCCGTTGTGCAACAAAAACGTGCAGGGCACTAAAAATATATATAAAACGCGCCGGGGCAGAGCAGCAGAGTTCACACGACATGTCCAGCAGGAAAGAGAAGATTATACTCCGTCCGAACCTTCCGGTACAGACCTATGTCCCGAGAGAGAAAAACAAATAACTCTCTTTGCTCATTTCGTTATTCATAAAAATTCATAACAGAAGTCAGAAACTTTCACAAAAAAAATATTTCAACAACCCCAATCGAAATCCCTCCGTGGGTCCTATGCGAAGTCCCCTCAGAGTTCCAAAAGAGAGCAAAGTAGGACTTAGGGATTTCGACGATTCTACGCCTCTGAAGTCCCTCTGAAGTCCCTCTGAAGTCCCTCTGAAGTCCCTCAGAAGTCCCTCAGATACAGCGAAATGCCCTTTTAGTTCCCCCGAAATTCGAACGACTACTTTGGACCAGCTTAGGGAAAAAGTACGGACTTCGCTTTCTATAGGGAAATGATTTCATTCCCCTATAGGGAAATGATTTCAAAAATCTTAAAAAATCAGAGGAATTAAAGAAAATTAAAATGCTACAGTGCGAAAAACAGTAACAATTTACCATAATTCAGTTCTTTTTTCCTCCTCGCCTTGACTCATCGTCGCTGATGTGGGGTAGGGTGGGGGTGGGGGGTCAGAGTGGGCTCCCCCCTTCTCTTTGTGCTGGGCCCAGTCCTATGCGGCTGGTCGATTGGGACTTTGGCATTACTAACAAGTGATTGAGCAGGGAATCGGAGGCATTTTGGGCGCGTGCCAGCACGGGGGCACAGTTTGTCTGCTGCTCTCCCTACGCGGTCTCTCCTCTCTATATATACACGCGCGCGCGCACACACACACACACATAAGGCCGCAGGATCGACCGGGGGGGGGGGGGAGGGGAGAGGAGGTCAGTAATCGGTAGAGAGCGACGATCGAAAGTCTGCTGCCGTTGTGTCGTCTGCTTCCTCGACTAATTCCGTAGAGGGCAGCAGAATAAGGAAGTATACTCTACTCTCCCTGATCTTTTTGCTTGAAAAGAAAAAAAAATACAATTCCTCTAGGCAAATAAATAAAATAAGAAAGAAAAGTTTCGGACAGAGTAGGTGCAGGAAGAAGGCCCCATCCACCAGTCTGTTTGTGTTTCTGCCGGGGGACGTGGGCCTCGCGCGTCCATCCCCGGCCCCCCTCTATCACCCCCCCTCCATCCCCCCTCCATCCCCCCCTCCATCCCCCCTCCATCCCCCCCTCCATCCCCCCTCCATCCCCCCCTCCCCCCCCTCCACCCCCCCTCCACCCTTTACTCCCGTTCCCTCGCGCCAACAGCAGCAGGAAATCACTGTCATCGGCGATTTGAAAGGCGGAGCCGCCGGGGATGCGATGCAGGGCTCAGCCGTCGGCATGCGAGTGTTTCCACTGCATAGAACCGGAAAAAAAATGAAAAAGGGGAAAAAAAGTTGAAAATATTGAGCAATCAGTATGTGGCCGCGATACACATCCTCCTATCCGCTCACCGCAAGTCCATGTCGGCGCGCGTCTCCTGGTTCG
>JAHWGI010000360.1:297500-300000 GCA_029379305.1 Frankliniella fusca | reverse complement strand
GTCTGTCTCACACCTGCAGCCACTGTGAAAAATACTCGTAAGGGTTACGGGAAAATTTTCCATGATAAAAGTCGTAAAAGTACACTCTCAGCCCACTAATGACTTTTTCTTTCGTAGACGACTAAAAATTTTAAACTTCGGAAAATATTTAGTAATTTATAAGTATTCCTTACAAATTCATAAGTATTTTACGAACTTTTTTCTAAGTAATTAAATAGTTAATATTCTAAATAAATAAATAAGAAATTTTGCTTGTTACTTAGTAATTTCCTAAGTGTATTACTGCTGCACAAAATTTTTAGTGGTCACTTACAAAATGTACGTAAGTGGGCTGAGAGTGTACAATTTGAAATTGTAAATTTACAAGCACTCCCTATCGACTTGGAATTGACCGACGAGCAGGAATGGGCTGTCGTAAATTAACGACATATTTTGTAAATCAAATTTACAAAAAAAAAATGTCGTAAATTTACAAGGATAATTTTCACAGTGGCGGAGCGAGCACCATTCGCACACTAGCAAGATGCCATTCACATTCGTACACTAGGAAAGCACGGTTTTTAAGGCAGGTGAGTGTGCGAATGGTCACTCCCTCACCAGCAGGTGTAAGACGGGCATTCGCACACACGCAGGTGAGTTACATTGGTACTACACTTAAATTTCCAGCGCAGGGTAGGTTTGGTAGGCAACACATGTAGTGTTGCGAGATGTTAGGCAAAACTTCTCCCAACTCCGAATCTGTGTGAGGCGGACGGGTATATATCTCCACCCTATGGGAGGCAAAAGAAATACACTGGAAAAACAAAGGTATGACTTAATGCCTTTCTAGGGGTGTGAAATTTTAATGCCTTTGCAAAGGCACGAAATTGTCCAGAGGCATTAAAATTCAACACCTTTGGGCAGTTTTAATGCCTTTGTAGGGGTGCTAATTTTTAATGCCTCAGTAAAGGCATTAAAACCCTTCTTGTCCTACCTTTGTTTTTCCAGTGTAAGTTTTATGTTTGGGAAGTTTGCCTCCATATTAGGTAGGCCGAGATACCCATCTGACTTACACAGGTGAGAACATCAGGCGTAACTACCTGGCAACGCTGGTCGTGCGGCACTCGATCTCTCCTTTCACTTTCGCCACCGAGACAGTTCCGCTCGAGCCCCAACTCAAACGTACCTCGGCCAATTCATCATACCTCTTGATGCGCAGCCACCCTGTAGGTCTGGTATCGACGCCGCGCCGCCGCCATGGCGTCTCCCCCATCCTGCTACTCCAAACTTCTCCTCGGTCCGGGGCACGGGGCGAGGCGGGGCGAGGCGGGGCGAGGCGGGGTGGGGCGTGGTAGGGCGGGGCACGACGCAGGCGTCGGCCTTCCGTAATTCGTCTTGATGTACAGGACAGTATCGGCCCGATCGAGAAAGGTTTACTTGGTCTGAGAAAGGGAGCAGGCAGAAGTACAGACAGTGGGAGCGAGAGCGAGGGTGAGAGAGAGAGAGAGAGAGAGACCGCTGCTGAGTGGGCGCCGACGAGGAAAGAGCGCGAGCGAGACGGAGCGAACCCTTCCAGCACATCCGTCCAATCCTTCCAATTTACAGTAATTACAAAACGTCTCACGCAATCCGGCGCCCATTAACTCCCTCTGCTCCCCCTAGCAGCCGGGCCAGCGCCGCCCCGCCGCCCCGCCGCCCCGCCGCCCCGCGGCCCCTCCCCTTGTCTCTTGCTATCTCCTTGCCGGAGGTAGACAGCGCGAGGCGGAGCTGGGTAGCACAGGGGGGGGGGAGGGGGGGGACTGGTCTTGCCCCGACCCAAAGCCTGGCTCCTACAAGGCCGTGCACAACCCCTTGTACAACTACAGGCAGGAGTGGCATAGGGCGAGTACGCACGGCCTACACTGTCCATGTCCTTCGGGCTAACCTGAGTCGAGTGCGCTCCATCGCAGCAGCCGTTGACAAGACCAAACCAGACCGTTTCTTGTGTGTCAAGTCAAGCCAGCCAGGAGAGAACGGGGCGGGGCGGGGCGGGGCGGAGCCTCTGCCGGGCACGGGAACCACCTGCGCGAAATAAGCAAAGGACTTCCGCCATTTTCACTAACGAGCGACTTATTCGATTACACCGGCCTCGAGGGATGTAAGACGGGAGGCATCAGGGAAGGGTTCGGGCGCCGAGCACACCTGATTGCACCTCATCAAGGGCCTGGCCCCCACTCCCCCCCATGCCACCCCTGCCACGGCTCGATGCTGATTTAATGAGAAATTCTGCGATCAGCCGGCCGCCGGCACCATGGATAAAGGCAGAAACAAATCACCACCGTGCCTGTACACAATGGGGAGCAGTGGATCCATTTTCAGAGCCTGTCTCTTCCTTGTCTCTTTTTCGACAACCACTTTCACCCTTGCTATACTTCTTTACGCTGCGGCTGTTCCTGCTGCCAAACCATGAGGATCCATCCAACTTGCTCCCTGCGCCCTGCGCCAGACATCGGCGGTGCAGGCAACGCTAACCCCCGCCCGC
>JAHWGI010000360.1:257500-292500 GCA_029379305.1 Frankliniella fusca | reverse complement strand
TAGAGGAGACGTGGCGTGGCTCCGAGGAGGGTGGCAGGTGAGCGGGCCGCATTGCCTATCTTCCTGCCATCATCCTCGAGACAGAAAATAAAATGACAAGAAAAGGCGGAAGCAGCTCCTTTTTCTCGCCCCCCCCCCCCCTCCTCCTCTCTTTCCCTCTCCCTCCCTCTAGGTTCTTCTGTCCGCCCCGCGACGCACGTCCTCGCAATATCGATCTCAATGTTGACGTGTCCCCCCCCCCCCTACCCTCCCGGGAGGGGCGGACTGGGGCGCGGTGGCGCGCCCGCCTGCCCTCGGCCACCCCGCGGCTCGCCGGCCCGGGCGGGGCGGGGCGGGGCGGGGCGGGGCGGGGCCCCTCTTCCTGGCGTCTTCAGTTTGCAATCACTTGAGCGATAGACTTGTCTTTCCTTCCTATATTTTGTGTCGTCCGCGCCGCTGCTTCCTCTGCGCTGCGAGGGTCAATATTACGCCCGGGACGCCCGGGACGCCCGACTGCGCTCAGACTGTATTGATCAAATAATCCGTCGACCATCATAAACCACCCCCAGCTCATTCGATATGTCTACAGGCAGCATGACAGTTTTTCTGCACACTAAATGGGAAAGGACAATTTTGCCCCAAAAATTGTCGACATTTTGAGCACATCACCTGCTTGGGAGAGGTTGTTTCACATTTAAAGGTTCAATACGTACCTTAACAAGTTGTCTCGTCAATTTGACAAATTTGTCCCAAAAAATTTGTGGAAAAAAATCTCAACATTTCTAGAGAGAAAATTTTTCTTTCCTATGTAGGGTGTTAACAAATTTCCCCTTTTGCGTGGAGTGAGCTGACAAACACTCAGCTGACTTTGGTTTGCCAGGCAAGATGAGATGATGGGCTGGCTTAAGCTTGCTTCTAATGCTGTGGAGCTCTGCTATATCCGGTGCACGAAGGCTAAAAGACGGCGCATCCGAGCACATCTCACATCGCTGGATGATTAGGCTCCAGCGATGAGCTAGCAGGGTGAGGAAGGCGAGAAGAAAATCAGTCTAGTAAGAAGTAAGCCAGTGATTACACTATTGTCACCCCCACAATGGCCGTTACCGAGGCGGAACGCCTGCGACAATATGGATAGGCCAACCCGCCAAGCACTCGTGTGAAAGTGGCGGCCTACCCGGAGAGCACAAGCGCAGGGGAAAGCAGGAATTAAATTCCTGGTACCCAAAATTTCGTACCGTCACCTCCCAGTGAGTTGATTGTGGGGGCACCTTATCACGTCCGTTCTTACGCATGATTATACACCCAACTTTCCATTACTTTTGGTTATTTGACACATACATCTAAGGGTTATTAGATTCATTATTTTCCCGCTAATAAGCCTGAATTTCAGGGTATATCTTATCTTGATCACAGCAGGGTGATACACATCGATTACGTGCCAGGCAGCAATAGCTGGTCATGGGGGATGGTCAGTTCACGGATCGGCGGCTGAGCCTAAGTTGCAGGTGTCCCAAGTTCGTTACGAACTGCTGCTGTTGTTGGTGACCCAAGTTGAATAAGTTTAAGTCGAAGTGTACGAGTGCTGCGTGCGAGTAGCAAGTACCTCACCCCTGTTGGAGGTCGCTGGGTGCCCTGGGCGGGGTCATGGAGGCGCTCGCGCGGAACTGTGAGGAGCAGGGCGCAGCTGCGAGGCGGTGCGCGGCGCATGTGACTGGTGACGCTGGTGGCGGCTGGTGACACTGATGTATTCCCGCCCCTCACCATCTCTCTCTCTCTCTCTCTCTCTCTCTCTCTCTCTCTCTCTCTCTCTCTCTCTCTCTCCGTGTCTCTCTCTCTCTCTCTGTCTCTCTCTCTCTCTCTCTGTCTCTCTCTCTCACGCGCGTGTGCGCGAGGGCGACATGTGCGACGCCCAATACGTATCAGAACTATGGCGGGAGCCGCTTTTGCATTTCAAATATCCGCCAGCTCTCGTGCGAGGAGACGGCTGGGGAGGTGGTGTGCCATGTCGGGGCGCGGAGGAGGGCCGTGAGGGGTCGAGGGAGGGGAGGGGACCGCTCGCTGCGAGGGACGGGGACACGCTGGCGGCGCCTGCTGCTGCTGCTGCTGCTGCTGCTGCCGCCCGACAACACCGCGGGGGACGCCGAGGACACCCTGAGGGGCAGCTCCCCGCCAGGTAATCAAGGACGTGTCAGGAAATGACGGGGTCCAGCCCCGCCCCGCCCCGCCCCGCCCCGCTCCCAGACACCGCGCCGCCGGTGCGCACCGGGAGGTCAGCGAGGTCAGCGAGGTCAGGGACCTGTCCTGTCACGGCCGCGCACACCGGAGGTACTCGACCTCAAGGGCACAAGTCAGGTCAGGGACCTGCCTGCTGCCAGGCGCGGAGACAGTGAAGAAATGGGGGATGAAAAGGGGGGGAGGGTTGGTGGGTGGGCATTTGCCCCAACCTCTAACTCTACTGCAACAAGGTAGCCGCCTTCAAAGGCTGCCTCTAGATTGATCCACCTGATCGTGAATTCAAGAACAAAGACTTGTCATTTTTTTTTTTTTTTTGCAAGATCTATTCTTTATCGCTCATTAAACGAGTACGCGTTAAACGACGAACTGTTCGTGACTTTCCCGTGATGTGTAAATTACCCATGCCATTGTGCAAACCTAGGTTATGCCAGCTGGCATAATGCACACCATGGCAGGCATCCACTTCCTAGTGCATACCTTGGCAGGCATGCATGCATTTCCTAATGCGTTCTTTGAAGCACACATTAGGAACAGTGTACTAAGTTGACTGTTCTCACTGTACCGTGCTGTAGTAATTGTTAGAATATATTCCATTTCTCAGGGTGCAAAACCTAGTCTCTATTATCTTGATATTTTGGGGACTTTTACCACAGGTTTATTTTTCTGACTTTTAAAAACTTTTCTCAATTTTAACATTTTCCTTGAATTTCTCAGAATCGCCGGGGCGTATACAGTTGTTTGCCGCTCGATTTCTCCACGATAGCTGAGCATCCTGTCGGTACGCTATATGCTACTCACCCCCGAAGTAGGCCAGCATGCTGGTGAGCACGACGCAGAGGAGGATGAGCGCGAGCGAGCAGCACTTCCAGGAGCAGCGGTGCTGGCAGCGCTTGTCGATGTGGAAGCGCGAGGGCGAGTAGGGAGAGTACGTGGCCCCGGAGCCCGCCCGGAGCGACGCGGGGAACGAGGGCAGCACGACGGGCGTCAGCTGGGGGTTGGCCGCCATGATGGCGGAGCTGGGCGTCGACCCCGTCAGGGTCCCCGTCAGCCTGCGGGACACACAGAGAGGAACGCTTCGGGTTAGAAAGCGGGCAATGTCAGACCAGTGCGCACACCTGACAATTTTGGCAACACAGTAAAACCGTTTCATGTAGAGACAGCATTTTACAAAACTGGCGTTGGCTTTTTTTTTGTGGTAAGCTCACTCGCTATACTGTTGAACAGACTTGGCCTTTCATGTTCGCAGCAGGAAATACACACAGACAAACACACACACACAAACACATTAACAAACACAAACACGGTCACATACACACGCGCGCGTAGAAGGGTGCAACCGTATATTTTAGGACCGTTGGTGTGTCGTTGTGTTTGTTGGCGACACTTCAAAGATAACTGCTGCGCTGCACTGCGCTAGCAATATAGAAGGACAGAGAGAACGAGAGAGAGAGAGAGAGAGAGAGAGAGAGAGAGAGAGAGAGAGAGAGAGAGAGAGAGAGAGAGAGAGAGAGAGAGAGAGAGAGAGGGATTTGGGATGGGGGGGGGGAGAGGGATGGGGACAAGACGTGTCGAGAACTATCTCTCGCACCATACATGTTCTAAATATGTTGGCACTGATGACAAATGGCGACAGGGCGGGGGCGTGTGGGTCCGTAGGGGCCGAGCGTGCGGTGTCCCCCGCGCCGGGCCGCGCCACTCGGGGGGGCCCAGCCCAAGCTCGTATCGCCGGGGCGTGCCTGTGAGCGTGGGGGAGCGGGAGCCAAACTGATTTCAAGCCGGCGATAACGGCGCTCAGGCAAAACACAGCAGCGGCGGTGGGCGGGGCGGGGGCCTAGGTGCAGAGGATATCAGGAGGTACCTGCATCCTTATCCAGAGCGCGCGGCGGGGCGGGGGCCTAGGTGCAGAGGATATCAGGAGGTACCTGCATCCTTATCCAGAGCGCGCGGCGGGGCGGGGGCCTAGGTGCAGAGGATATCAGGAGGTACCTGCATCCTTATCCAGAGCGCGCGGCGGGGCGGGGGCCTAGGTGCAGAGGATATCAGGAGGTACCTGCATCCTTATCCAGAGCGCGCGGCGGGGCGGGGGCCTAGGTGCAGAGGATATCAGGAGGTACCTGCATCCTTATCCAGAGCGCGCGGCGGGGCGGGGGCCTAGGTGCAGAGGATATCAGGAGGTACCTGCATCCTTATCCAGAGCGCGCGGCGGGGCGGGGGCCTAGGTGCAGAGGATATCAGGAGGTACCTGCATCCTTATCCAGAGCGCGCGGCGGGGCGGGGGCCTAGGTGCAGAGGATATCAGGAGGTACCTGCATCCTTATCCAGAGCGCGCGGCGGGGCGGGGGCCTAGGTGCAGAGGATATCAGGAGGTACCTGCATCCTTATCCAGAGCGCGCGGCGGGGCGGGGGGCCTAGGTGCAGAGGATATCAGGAGGTACCTGCATCCTTATCCAGAGCGCGCGGCGGGGCGGGGGCCTAGGTGCAGAGGATATCAAGAGGTACCTGCATCCTTATCCAGAGCGCGCGGCGGGGCGGGGGCCTAGGTGCAGAGGATATCAGGAGGTACCTGCATCCTTATCCAGAGCGCGCGGCCGGGGCTCGGCTGGGCACCGCCCCCGCGGGGCCCCGCTTTATCCGAGCAGGGGGCGACGGTGATACCGCAGCCCTGGCCTTTCTGCCCTTCTCTCTCTCTCTCTCTCTCTCTCTCTCTCTCTCTCTCTCTCTCTCTCTCTCTCGCTCTTGCTCACTCACTCGCTCGCTCCCAGGGGGATTAGTCGAAATGAATTCCTTGATGTGAGGCATGAATATGGAGAAGGGCCGCTCGCGCCTAACTTCATAAAGGATATAAGTTGCTTACTGCGCGGGGACCTTGCGCGCGCAGGATTTCAGCTCACCTGCTGATACCACAAAGACGCTCGACGCATTTTTAATTCTGTTTTTGGACAAAAATCAAATTAACAGTTTGCGTAACAGACAGGGTGGGTATAGGTCAGGCAGATCGAGGCGACATAATTTTCCAAGTCGCAAAACCATTTAGTTTTTCTTTTCGCTTAGGAGAGGTGTGGAACAGACAGGAAAGCATAAGCAACCCCCTGCCAATCCAATACCGCTACCAGGGTTGCAAGAAAAGAACGCGCAGTAAGCGTCCACAACACAGCGGAGTAAGGGGAAGGATGAGGGGGACTGCATGTCTGTGCCAGCCTACTAGGCAACATACACACATCTGTGCAAAGGGGTTGCCTACCAAGCAGGTGCACATGCAGCCCGGATCTAGGACAACTCGCCCCAGTCTAACTCGCCCCGGTATTAACCTGCCCCATGCCCAACTCGCCCCGTACACATCTCGCCCCAGTGCTAACTCGCCCCAATTAAAATCAGTTTTTTCACTGTAAGAAAAACACAGTAAACGCCTACGGTCTGGGCTGTAAATTCGTTGCCTGGTCCAGCTCCTCATTTTTTGGTTACGGTCCGTGACATACAGGACAGACCGTAACTTTGGAAAAGGCTACAGAGCAGGCTTACAACACTGTGAAAAATATCTTCGTAAATTTACAACATATTATGTATTTACGATTTACAAATTATATTGTAAATTTACGAGTGTCCACTTTTGCTCGTTGATGAATTCCAAGTCGATACAAGGAACTTGTAATTTTACAATTTTGAATTCTAATTTTACAACACACATCATGGAAAATTTTCCCGTAACTTTTACCAATATTTTTCACAGTGAAAAAATGTAATTTTTGACGAAACTTGCATACGTTTAGTCGGTGAGCCGGTTCAAAGCAGAAGGGTGAGATGTAGTCACGATGCATCGATACAAATGCTATGCAGCTACTCACAATACTAGTAAAAGTAGTTTTTCTTGTGCACATTAATTGCTGGTGTCGATCTAATCTAAACATGTACAGGTGTGCACTTGCTCTACACTTGGAGAAACGTTTAGTCAACTGCTTAATTTGTGGTGCGCAGTTTTCTGAAGCATCCCATTGTGTCTGTATGCCTTGAGGATTGTTTAAGTCTGCACTAGAGCGCACGTTTAGTAACTAAACGTTATGTGATGTGTAGTTGTGCCTCTGCAATACAAAGTGTGTATAGAGTCAAAGAGTCGACACAAAGTCTGCACAAGTGCACATTTGTTTTACTAGTGGAAAAAGACCAAAGTTGCTTAAAAAATTTAAATGGGGCGAGTTGGCACAAGTTTGCGACTCGCCCCATCCCGAAAATTGGGGCGAGTTAGCCTTGGGGTGACTTTATCATGGGGCGAGTTAGCTGGGGCGACTTGTCCGTCACCCTGCAGCCCGTTATACTCCGCAGCACTGGTAAAACAAATGTATAGTTCTAAACATCAAATGATGTTTAACTGCTAATGTTTAATACTTAAACACTTTATCATGTTTAGTTCAAACTATACATCAGCAGATGTTTATTTTCTAAACACTTTGCAAGTGTTCAGTTGGCTATACACTTGGCGCAGCGTGGTATCCCTATGCTTTTCCATGTGAAGTCACGCCCAAGTGTATACTTCTATACATCACAAAATGTTTAACCTCTAAACATTTGCGAAATGTTTAGGTGTTAAACATCTTTTCATGTTTAGTTCCTGCTATACGTGATGTCATGTATAGAATTGCCAACTATACACCATGATGTATAGAAACTAAACATTTGTTTTACCAGTGAGTCGGGTTTCTTATTTCCAACTTTCTGGCAACATTGACTGCTGCTCCTGCTGTGCAAGCCGAACTCCGCGCGAACGGGAAAAGAAACACGCACAGAAAAATAAAACCTCACGTCCGCGCCGAGCGGTGTCTCTTATTCAAAAATCCGTGCACGCGCGCGCGGCCGGGCCGGGGCGGGCCGGGCCAGGAGGGGCTGCGGGGCCGCGAGGCACCTCCGTGAGGGAGGCAGGGCGGTGAATATGACTTGCACGACACCAGCGGACGACATGTTCGTCACGCCGGCACGGCCCTGCATCCATCACATCACAGAGGGTGACGAGCTCCGCATCCACATCATCATCATCGTCGTCGTCACCGCCGCCGCGGGCACCGCGGACCGACAAGCGCGTGAATGTAACACACTTATAGGTGTATCTGAATTTCCATTCGCACGAAAAGTCCCAACAAAGGGCCCGGGTCCCGCACGGCTGAGACCCTGTAAGTAGACTGTAAAAAGTTGTAACATTATGACGATCTTTGTCACAAAAAGTCTCGTGAAAGGACACCGCATGAAATTTTTGGGGTAAATTTTAAGGCAAACTATGACATGAATGATTTATTATTCTACAAGCTATCCAAAGAAATTTAAGAATACGAGCTGCTGGTAACAGAAACCAGTAATTTATAGAATTACAACTACAACATTTTTAATCATGAATAATTCATAATTAAACTAATGATTTGTTATTGTACGAATCATTCATTTGATTGATCACTGGTAAAACTACAGCGTAAATGGACGCCTTTTTCAAGCGAACAAGACCTTACGCCCTTCTTGGAGCGTACAACTACGCTCCAAGGCAATAATTCTCCCGACGGTAAAAACGAGCCCTGGTATTTTCAGGAGAGTACGAATCCCAGTGGATGTTCTAGAAAACAGTTGTTTTCCAACAGTTTCGCGTGGTGAATCCCCGGACATCCCCTGAGGGCCCCAAAATCGCGCCTGGGACTCTGCCAATTACCCTGGGAAACGAAGGACTTGTTTTTGCCGTGTCCGATAAATAGAAACTAGGTAGATGTACGCCAGACACCGTCTCTCGTAACAGGCTTCGCGATGGATCGCGAAAAACTGTTACGCTGCGACGGGCCTGCGTACATCTACCTAGGCCTGCGGCACTGGCGAGCCTGCATGATTTAAGATTTACTCGTTTTAGCCAGGGGGCTGCCGCCCCCTGGACCCCCGCTTTTTTTTTATTACGAGCCTGCATGGTTTAACATTTACTCATTTAAGCCAGGGGGCTGTCGCCCCCTGCTGGACCCCCGCTTTTATTTATTTAAAATAGGCCAGGGAGCTGCCGCCCCCTGGACCCCCGCTTGCCTCTTTTCATTATGTAACCAATTTTCCAACTTTAACGCGAAGGGTCCGAGCCCCAAAACCCTTCTCCGCAGAGCCAAACAGACAAAATTTTTGCCCCAAGGATCGCATCTCGACAGATTACCCTGAAAACGACACCCAGCATGTATTTTGACGACTTTTCGTCCACATTTACCGCTGTAGCGGCTAAACAGTAAGAGATAGAGCAAAACGGACGAAATTTTCGCCCGAAGGGTTGCAACTCGCCGAGATACCCCTTAGGACAACATAAAATTTTGTAATTTTAAAAATCTATTTTTTTAAAAAAATAAAATCAATTTTTAGCAGGGTCAATTTTTGAGCTAGAGTGTTCATATTTGAACTCGTCCGAGCTTTTTAGGCCAAGAAGCTACAGTAAAAAATTCAGGTCGATATCTTAACTCGTTCTCGAGTTATCGTGCGAACAGACACACAGACACACAGACACACACACAGACAGACAGACAGACACTGAACTTTTCTAGCACTCCAGTGGCGTAATAGGCTTCGCTATCGCTCAGCCAATTATTCACACACCTGCAAGAGGGTATCAGTCGCACGCATAACGTACGCAGTCACGCAGTGTGCGTCAAGGCTCTACACATGATGCTCTCGTTCGTTACACATCTTCCACTTCCACTCGGGTGACGAGGAGGTGGCACAGTCCGGTAATCACGCTGTCTGGCCGCTGACCCTCTCTCTCTCTCTCTCTCCCACCCCATGACGGATGAGACTGGCATGGTAAGGGGGGAGGGGGGCGTCGGGGTGCGACGGAGGGCTCAACGGGAGAGTGTCAAAGACAAGCCCCAACGCGGGGGCCTCCTAATCGACCACGTAGCATCAGCTCGTCCGAGATCGAAAGGGGACGAGGGAAAGAACGCAGTACAAGGTAAAGGGAAGAGAAAAATTACGAGAATGGGTTGTACCAGGGTGAACGAAGCGCGTCTAAACAGCAGAGTACGAAAGAAATTTGTTAAAAAAAGAAAAATAAGTTGAAAAAATAGGGAAGTGACAAAATGAAAGGAGCATTGAAAGATATCTGGGTACGATGGCGGTGATCGGATCGAGTCTCTTTGATTTCTTTCTTTTCTCTCTCTCTCTCTCTCTCTCTCTCTCTCTCTCTCTCTCTCTCTCTCTCTCCCCTTCACCCCCTCGCCTGCACCCGTCTCACACGCACCGGGCAGGGCTTGCGCGGCGCATCCGCCCGCTAACAACATCAAAGCGCCTTCCCCCTCTCTCTCCCTCTCACTCACACGCGGGCGGGCGCACCCCTAGAGGAATTAGTTTGGGACAGCTATGATTACGAGGATGCGTGTGGAAAGGGTTAATCCTCGGCATGACGGGTGGGTCCGGGCCGGGCCGGCCGGGTCGTGCTGGGCTGGCTGGTGTGCGTGCCCCTTGGGGCCGTGTATGTGTGTGCGAGAGGGAGAAAACCAAACTCTCGCCCCTGCTGCGGTAAACTTAAAAGAGAAAGAGGGGAAAAAAGCAAATGTTGCCTTTCTCCTCCCCCTCCCTCTCTCTCTCTCTCTCTCTCTCTCTCTCTCTCTCTCTCACACACACGTGCGAACACGCACACACTAAAATTATGTAAGAGAGAAAAATTAGTCGAGGGTCCGCCCGTCCGCATACAACCCTGGATGTAGGCCTCTGCTTTGCCTCTGCAGCGACCATGGTCACGCTCCGGACTCCCTACGTGCTCGCTAGAGGAGAAAGAGAAAGAGAGACAGACAGACAGACAGACAGACAGACAGACAGACAGACAGACAGACAGACAGACAGACAGGCAGGCAGACAGACAGACAGACAGACAGACAGACGGACAGACAGACAGGGAGAAGATAGGGTTGTCCGCCACTGACCAGCAGCCTTCAGACTGCCTGCCCCTGCTACTTCCGGAGGGTAATTTGAGATGACGGTTCTGTCACGACGGCGCGACGCTCGCTCTGGACCCGGAGGCTGCGGGTCACAGCGTGGCGTCGCGTGGAACAGGTCCAGTTTCCAAATGGCAGCTAAATAAATGTACGAGCTAGGAAGGACCACGATTCGTCAACGATACCTGCACGCTAACTGGCAATGTACTTTTTCGTACATGTGAAATGTACGCATATAAACGTGCGGATTTATGTAAAAAACCGTGCAGAATTATGCATAATATTGTACATGAATCTGTTTATTATTGTGCATTTTTTCGACATGTAATAAATTATGCAGATCCATGCACAATATTTTACATAATTCTGCACGATTTTTTACATAAATCCGCACGTTTATATGCGTACATTTCACATGTACGAAAAAGTACATTGCCAGTTAGTGTGTGAAACGTTACTGCTCCCCTTTTCGCCATCAGGGCACGATGAGGTCTCTCTCTCTCTCTCTCTCTCTCTCTCTCTCTCTCTCTCTCTCTCTCTCTCTCTCTCTCTCTCTCTCTCAATCCCCTTCGGCAGGGGAGCGGCCAACCGCCCCGTCACCATGACGACAAAAACCATCCCCCTGGCTGTAGTGATAAGGTCGCCGTTGATGAGCCGAGCCGCCCCGCGGGGCCCCGAGGCTCAGGGCGGCCGCTAAACGGCGGTGGTGGTGACCCGCGGCATGGACCCTGCCGGCCCTGCCCGGCCCTGCCCGGCCCTGCCCCTGTGCGCCCCGCGCCGCGTAAGCTCCTTATAGGCTCACGGAATTAATTCACGTGTGGTCAGCAGCGCCGGGACGCAGAGCGAGAGAGAAAGAGCGAGAGAGAGAGAGAGAGAGAGAGAGAGAGAGAGAGAGACAACGACGGATACAGAATACAGAGAGGAATAGAGAGGGAGAGCGGATAGGGTCCGGCCAGGCAGGCCGAACCACATCCGCATCCAAACTGCATTTACAAGCCACTCCCTGCCAACTCAGCAGATAACTCGAACAACAACAGAGTTACGACGGCGGCGCGGACAGCCCGCCCGCCCCACCCCGCAGCCCGGGAGGGGAGGTATTGTGATACACGGTCCGACTAACGTCGTTCCCAACGTCGAACGCAGTCGCCGCCGTCGGGAGTTGCAATGTCCCGAAAGGCAGAAGCAGTGCAGCAGACAAAGCCACACCGCAAGCTCCAGAGTGTGAATGTAATCCTCTGCTTGTAGATGAGTGAATTTCCGTCCGCAAATTTTCAGATCCTATGAATGGAATGACATTTCAAAAGGGATTCACGAAACCTGTCTCGTCCTAGTTAACGAATGCGGTTTCTCTTACCTACAAGTAGTGTGATCAAGTGTGCAACATGCTCTGAATTCGATGTCGACTACAACAACACGGTCGGGTGAAATACGACGTGATGCCGACCGAAATGCGGAGCGGACTCCTCTTCAGAGGCCATATCCTCCCGCATGGAGGCCCCGGGGGCAGGGGGGGGGAGGGGGGCAGGGAGGTCAGGCTCGGCTCAGCTCAGCTCCCACCCCGTCATATGACAAATTGCATGTCACCGATGATGTGGAACGGACCGACGCGACGCGGCGCGGCGGGGGGACTGGAGGCCGAGGCACTGGCGTCCGAGACCGTGGCGGCCGCAGAGTACACAAGGTCCGGTGTGCGGCGCGGGCCCAAACATCGACCCGGCCGAGGCCAGGACATGGACAGTAGACAGGCGACAGGCAGGCCGAGCGGGCCGAGGCCGAGGCGCCGTAGGTACTGTCAGCCTCGTCGATCCGCGAACGGTGCGGACCGTGAGGAAGAGGAGAGAGAAGGGGAGAGAGAGAGAGAGAGAGAGAGAGAGAGAGAGAGAGAGAGAGAGAGAGAGAGAGAGAGAGAGAGAGAGAGAGAGAGAGAGAGAGAGAGGCGCTCTGTCGGCCCCCTTCTCTCCTCAGACCTGTGAGCGCACTTGATAATGGGATTAGCACGAGCAGGAGGAGAAGCGCGGGGAGGAGCGAGGCCTTGGTGTACCTCGGCTCTGCTGGCAGAGGCCAGTATAGCAGGCGCAGACCAGAGGCCTCTAACACAATGACGCACCGCGCTGTGCGCCCTGCCCCCCCCCCCCGCTCCTCCGGACCGCGAGCCCTCCCATCCAGGAGGGCCGCCACACCCGGTCCCCTACCCGCGCCCCCCGCACAATTGCGTTGTTGATGGGATTCTCTCTCTCTCTCTCTCTCTCTCTCTCTCTCTCTCTCTCTCTCCGCGTCTCCTCCGTGACCTCTGTGCTCCCACTATATCTCAGCCTATTATTTGCTCTCTAAAATCCCGACGAACACATCGCCTGCAGCAGCTGACAAAAACGTCGCGAAATCCTTTGTCAATAACATGTTCGCACATTCTATTACGAGTGACCGAGGGGTCGTCAACTGCCTTTAGCTGTGTACGGAGGAATATCAGTAACATCAGGGTAATATAAGGGTAATTTTGTAATATTGTACGTAATATGGGTAATATTGATGTAATACTGGCAAAAATATGGGTAATATTGATGTAATATGAAGGTAATATCAATAATATTGAAGTAATATCGGGGTAATATCAGTTTCGTGTACGAAGGAATATCAGAGTTGACGACCCCTTGCGAGTGACAAGAGCCATCGCATTATAATTTTCAGTCTGAGGACGTGTGGACATAGGTTAAAATTTCTGAGGCCGCTGTGGAAGAAGTGGTCAGTAAAAAGCCTGCAGCAGAGTCCAGCCCTACGGCGGCGGCTGACCTCATCATCATCATCATCATCATCATCATCATCCTGTTCTTTGTTCGATGATGAGAGGGAGAGAAAGAAGGACACAGGCACAGAAAGAGAGAGAAAGCGGTCCGCCGCCGCATGCCTCCTGGTTGGCGGGGGCAGCGAGTGGACCGGCCGCACCGCTCGTCCCAATAATAATGACCACAAGTCCGGGTCTAAATTCTCACTTGCGCCCGTTCCGTTCCGACCACAATCAATAAGTCCAACTGGACCGAGGGGGTATTATTCACTTCACTATACCTCGTGCAGACTTCCCGGTAATATGCGATATGACAGGGTATGACGTCAGAGTTAAACAGAAAATATTTTTATTGACATTTGTTGATTTTGGGTATAACTTGAAGATGATTACCTTTTATTACTAGTAACAAGTGCACCGGGTGTTTCTTTGAATCCGTAACAGTGTTGCGGGATTGCATACACGGTAAAAACGATGTGTAATTTTTTGAGGACAAAGGGAAAACTTTCAGGGCCTTATGGATACTTTGAGGAAAACGTCTTAGATTTCGAGGAAGTCTCCTCAAAATTTGTAGAGATTTCCCTTATTTTTTGAGGAGCCTTCCTCAAAATCTAAGACGTTTTCCTCAAAGTATCCAAGGTTCCCAAAGTTTTCCTTTTTTCCTCAAAAAATCAGACATTGTTTTTACCGAGTACCCACCAGCACAGCAGGGTCCATGGCGCCTTACAAGTGGATAGGGATGGGGTAGGCAAACCCGCGACACTGTTACGCATTCAAAGAAACACCTGCGGTACAGAATGAGATTTCACCCTCAACTGGACAGGGCGGTCAGAACATGCACGGGGAGTAGGATGGGCGGTTTCTGCAGCTCCCCATTTTTCTTGTCCCCACCCCACCCCATTACCCCTGATTCTCTCTCTCTCTCTCTCTCTCTCTCTGCGCCCATCGTGACGGAATAGGATCGCCTTGAGCCATACGGCCATAGCCGCTACACTAGCAAGGCGGGATTAAGGAAGCCTGGGAGGGACGGGGAGCAGGGAGCATAGGGTGGGATTGGAAAGGAGGATGGAGGGGGTAATCCCCCATGCGGGAACCAACGGCTTAGCGCCACATCAAGAGGCACACGTCACCACCAGACAATGGGCATCGAGAGAGAGAGAGAGAGAGAGAGAGAGAGAGAGAGAGAGAGAGAGAGAGAGAGAGAGAGAGAGAGAGAGAGAGAGAGAGAGAGAGAAAGTCTTTGTCGTGTTTGCAGACCGAGGGGCGCAGGCGCAACGGCAGAGAGTTGGGCAAAATGGACTGACACTGTGCCTTGCGGCGGGCCGCGCCAAAAAAAACCACGCTGCCGACAACCAACAGTGACACCAGCCCGCCCCACCCCGCCCAGCCCCGCAACGCCCCACGGAGGAAGAAGAACCACGTCCAGTCGCAGCAAAAACACAAACAGCGCCCGAGTGTTGGCTGTATCATTCCGGACAGATGGAGGGCCGGAGCCGACGTCCTCGGAGACAGGGCGGGCCGGGAAGCGGCGGCCGGCGGCTGACCAACACTGCACTGGAAAAACTAATGTGACATGCGTTACATTTAGACGCGTGTGACCAGTGCAGGTCACACACGAAATGTGACTATATTTTTGGCCACTTTCATAATGTGACATCCTGAATGTAATTCTTATTGGCATAGTATAAAGGATGACTCTCCGGGTCTCACTCGACAAACGTGACCAAGAATATGGTCACATTACATTCACTGTGAACGCCATGGCATCTTTGTATGCCAAAATTTTGGTATTCTTTCAGAAATGCCGAAATTTGTCCTCTTGGGGTGGAATACCAATGTCCGGCATCCTTGTTTGCCAAAATCTGTCATTCTTCCTTAAGAATGCCAGAAGTCGGCATTCAAAAATGCTGAAAATTGGCATTGCAGAGAGAATGCCAAAATGTGGCATACAAAGTAGCCATAGCATTTACAGTGTAATGTGATATTAACTGGTCACATCAATTGACGTGACTCTTGTCACATTAGTTTTTATCCCGTGTGGGGTGTGGGATATAGAGTCGGGCGCAGAAAAATTGCCTTTATGGTAACGCCAAATTATTTGATTATACAAGCACGTATTCACTGTAAACTGGTTGGCGTCTTTAGACGCCAAAATATTGGCGTCCTCTGAGAACGCCAAATCTTGGCGTTCAAAGACGCCAATATTTGGCGTTCTGAGAAGAAGAACGCCAAATATTGGCGTCTTTCAACGCCAAAATTTGGCGTTCTCAGAGGACGCCAAAATTTTGGCGTCTAAAGACGCCAACCAATTTACAGTGTTTTGGCACAAAAGTATAAACCAGTCCAATAAAATTTTTCTGAAAGCTGGCGGCGACCTCGCGGCCTTGGCCGTCCCGGCGTCCCGGTGCGGTGAGGTCCCTGACTGGGGTGGCCGCTGTGGTGGTGGTGGAAGTTGTCTCCGACGTGATAAATATCTCCCATGCTCCCCTCTTCCCCCGGTATACGAACCCGACGCCGGGCCCCGGCCACTGCGCCACGGGGCAGAGTCTGTCGCGGACACCCACGAAATAATGATACAGCCTGACCCGGGCGGCCCCGGGGCCCGGCGGGCCTCGCGGGGCTATATAGCCTCCAGTCCGATTAGCCCCTTTGCCTCCCCCCCACCCCCCCCCCCCCACCCCCACTGCCCGGCCCTGCACTCAGAGGCGAACGCCCCACCAAACAATTAACTGCGGAGACGCGGCCGTGTGGTGCCGCGAAGGGCGGGGCGGGGCGGGGCGGGGCGGGGCGGGGCGGGGCGGGGCGGGGCGGAGCGGGGCGGGGTGGGGTGAGGGAGCTATACGGCGGGGTGGGGCGGCATGGGGGACCCGTTTTTATTTCGGCCCCGGCCGGCAGTGGCAGCCCCGCTGACAGGTGCGGCCCGTCAGGGTCGGTAAAGGTTTTCACTGCGCGCTGCTCAGTCATCGAACGCAGACAGGCGACCAATTTAGACCGGGAGCGGGGAGCGGCGCGGTGCGTGAGTGCGCCCGCCGGGCCGCGCCGTTCCACTCTGACGCTTTGCTGGCCGCTACACGGAGTAAAAATGAAAAGCCGTCGAGACCATGGTACGTTTTCGGTCACACTGCTGCAGACAACCCAAGTGTGTGAATGGCACATACTAGTACCTACGTGTGCACTGTCGCAAAATGCTTGCAGACAATTATGGTTCGTATTGCAAGCTTTCTTCTTTGGGGGTTGAAAAGAATTTTTAAGGATTGTATTGCTGCGAAATAATACTTCATCGACAGAGGGCAAAAACACTTGCATAGCGCAGAGCAGCTTCACTTGGTTCAATGCATATTTGTGATGTAGCTAAGCGCTCGTCCATGTAACAAGAAGGACATTGTTGGAGGTGTGAATAGAACGTTAACATTTGAGATCACCAAAATTCTGGTCCTTACAAACATAACTTATTGATGAGTCTACACCACACGGTGGCGGCTACAAGTTTTCATTTGTCAGGGCATCGTGGAGCTTCGTTACAACGAGTGAGAGAGATAGAGAGAGAGACAGAGAGAGAAGGGTTGAATCGTGACAGAAGGGCACGGCGTGAAAACAGTCCTCCCCCGCCTCGGACCGCCGCGGCCGCCGCGCCGCGCCCCGACCACGCCCGAGCAACACCGTCCGGCCGAATCTAAACTTGGTTATGACGGCCAACCTGACAAGTGGGAAAACGCTTTCAATTATGTATGCGTAGAACTAACTAGGGGTCCGGGGCGCACCCCACAGAGACCGGCCGACAGACATACAGACACACGGACGGCCCTGCGGACGGGCCGGGCGGACGGGCGAGCTTCGGGTCGGACCGATACCGCCCCGCTGCCCCGCTGCGCGCTGCGCTTATTGGGCCCCAGGGAAAACTTTGGCGCGACTGCCAGGGCGAAGCGGCGGAGGTAACACCCAATCTGAGAAACTTCCTCGTCTTCTACGTCACAACAAATAGCCAGAAATTGCATTTCATTCCAGGAGGCCTACGCGCCGCGTCAGATCCAAGCTTCAGAATGCGAGCATCATCAGCCGTCTCAGCAGCGGTTCAATGATACTCCTCCAAAAGAGTAGAAGAGATGGGCAGAAATCAACGTTGTGAAACGCTGACATATCTACCGAGGTTCGGCTGGTGGCAGAGGACAGCGAGTAAAGAAAGCAGAGCAGACGAAGGACGAAGAGTCGGGCACAGCAGACGAAGGGACGGCCGGAGACGGGAAAAGAAACAAGCCCGGAAAAATTGAATGTTAGATATGTGGACCTCATCGCGCATGGCTACACCATCAGGACAATTTCCTCATCTTTCATCTCTCTCTCTCTCTCTCTCTCTCTCTCTCTCTCTCTCTCTCTCTCTCTCTCTCTCTGCTCTCCGCATCTCCGCACCGCGCCAGTCTCCCACGAGAGAGCGTCTCTCATCGATCGCTCACAAACACGGAGTACGGACGGGTCAGGAACACACTGCTCGATGAGGTGCGAGCGGAGACCATTTCTCTTCTGCTTCCGGAGAGAGGTGCAGAGGAAAGGACGAAGGACAGCGAGGGAACGACAAGGAGTGGGAGTCCTGCTCAGCCCCGCGGGACGGAATGGCTGAGAAGATGCTGCAGTAGATGTTGGAGCGAGCTAGTGAGTGAGAGCGAGAGAGAGCAAGCGAGAGAGAGAGAGAGAGAGAGAGAGAGAGAGAGAGAGAGAGAGAGAGAGGGAGAGAGAAGGGACGTTGCGCGCCGATATGGTAATTCCCTTCGGAATGCGCAGCGCGCAGCTCTCTCTCTCTCTCTCTCTCTCTCTCTCTCTCTCTCTCTCTCTCTCTCACCCACCCACCCACACGCTCGCACGCACGCCTGCAGACACACACACATGCGTGCAGACAGACGAAGCAAGACGACGCGTGGTACGCGATGCAAGGTGCGGATGACTAATTACGGGGATATTTGTAAGTGCGGATGTGGGGCGCGTCCTGGGTGGCTTATGCATGGCGGCATGGCGCCACCCCCACCCCGCACGCAGCCGGCGCCGCGCCACGCCACGCCACGCTAGCGATGATAATTATTGCCCACTTAACGAAATGAATATTTCAGCGGCAACGCGGCGAGACATCGGGCGATGGGACAGAGTACACTCTCTCCGCGGGGGTGGGCGGGGGCGCCATGGCGCCAGTATGAAAGTTTCATGAACGTTCAGTCCCTCGGCCCGCTCCTCACCGTTCCAAACGAAACCGGAAGTGACGCCTGACATGGACACGGACCATCGCGTCCGTCTCAGGAGGGTCAGGTGCCATACCGCGAGTTTGTTTCACGAAAACAGACACCAACGTCGGCATCAATCGGCAATAATTGGAAAGAAGGGGAAAAAAGAAAAGAAAAAGGAGAAAAGGAATTTACCAGGGCAAAACCAAGAGAGGCAATACGGTATTCCGCTGGAACGAAACCGGAACCTAAAGAAGAAAAGCACGACCGTCGGCTCTGTTTCCTCCTTCGCGCTCATTGGCTGATCGCTACAGTGATGTCACCGTTGACCAATCAGAGTCCAGGAGGAAACAGATCTGTCGGTCGTGCTTTTCTTATTTAGGTTCCGGTTTCATTCCAGCGGAATACCCTATTCAAGCGTGGTACTGATTGCAGCGCCATTTTTTGGCGCACATCTAATATTGAGACTTTTTTTTTTCATCTCCTGTCTGACCCCACTCCCACCGCGGCAACCCTCCCCCGCTCCACGCTGCACCGACGCTGCCCATTCCGCTATTCTCAACTTGTTAGGCCGCGCGCTCCTTGCTAATAACAACATTTCAGAGAGGGCTGAGGGGAGCCGGCTGGGCGGGACGGGGGGCGAGCCGAGTCGAGCCGAGTCGAGCCCGGTCGAGTCGAGCCGGGCCGAGCCGAGCCGGGCCGAGCCGGGCCTAGCGGCGCAGAGCAAAAGGGTTGATCACGACGGACGAGGAACTGCGAAGCAATATGATGACATATTCAAGCTGCTCCTCGGAAAAGCTCAAGCAAAACATGGAGGCAGTACAGCGTACGACGATGGGAGTGCATGCTGAGTGAGTGGGAGAGAGAGAGAGAGAGAAAGAGAGAGAGAGAGAGAGAGAGAGAGAGAGAAGAGGGTGCGAGTAAAGCAAGGTCGCTAAGGTGCCGGCGTAAAGTGTCCGTGCGAGTGAAATACTTATTAGCTATCTCTCTCTCCTCTCTCTCTCTCTCTCTCTCTCTCTCTCTCTCTCTCTCTCTCTCTCTCTCTCTCTGGTTCTCGCACACTTTTGCCCACCCAGAACTCGCTCCGGCCCTCGATGCCCCCCACCCTGCGCTGACAGGCGGCCACCACCGCCGCTGCTGCTGCTGCCGGAACCCTGCTTAATACGCAGTCTCATTAAAGTTGAATTCAATTTGCCTCTGGTGTGCAGTCGCCGGCAGTCGCCCCCGCCACTTCCAGCCCCTCGCGCTGCGCCGCGCTGCGCTACCTGGCATCCCACCGCCCACCGCCCGCTTGAATTAAGATTTAAGCAGCCAAGTCTCCCAGCCCCGGCCCACCCCGACCCAGCTGTTCAGCGCTGAATATTGGTTTCCGAACACACACACACACACATACACACACAAGCGCGCGCGTGCACGGCGCAATACGAATCTGTGATTGATTTTTAAATGCAATCCAGCAGTCGTACAAAGTCACTACTTTATTATACACGCCCGTGGTCTGCACTGCGAAAAGCATAGGGGAACGATTTTGGATGCTGCTTTGTAATTGATGTGAAACAGCTGGAACTTTTTGTTTCGAACAACGTCCTTCCCAATTGCAAACAAGCTGACGATGCGAACAAATCACTCGCAGTATGCTGCAGTAATGACAGAAGGGTGGGCCACACTCTCAGACCAATACTGACTTTATTCTAAGTAGAAGACTAAAGATTCTGTACAGTAGTAATACTTAGTAAATTCCTAAGTAATACTTAGAATTTTCTCAGTACATTACTAACTTTGTTTTGTTAGTAACGAAATTGTCAGTACACTGATTATTTCCTACCGGAATTATTTAGAAAATTCTAAGTATTACTTAGGAATTTACTAAGTATTACTACTGTACAGAATCTTTGCATCGTCCACTTGCAAAATCTCAGTATTGGTCTGAGAGTGCATAATAAAAAGGTAAAACTTAGTGGCTGCAGGCTGCGCCTGCAAAGGCACCATAAGCGCACCTGTGCCAAGGGGTTGCCCGGCTGGCCAGCGCAGCAGATACACTCAATGTTGCTAGAAAGCATAGGAAGTTAGTAAAAAAAAAAAACGCTCAATACACATGGGCGTAACGGGACTGTATCTCCGCCTGCCTAATAGGCAACGTCTACGGTCACGAATGCTGCGAAGTTGCCCAGTAGGAAGGCGGACGCAGTCCCGTACGCACGCACGTGTATTGCACGGTTTTTTGCCTAACTTTCCTGGCAACACTGGATACACTCTGCTTTACTCCACTCTGTTGATACTACTTGCTTTATACGTTTAAAACAGTAGCGCTTTGCGGGTAGGCAAGCTGACAACTCGCGCGGCGCCCAGAGCCTTTTCCGCTCTCTCTCTCTCTCTCTCTCTCTCTCTCTCTCTCTCTCTCTCTCTCTTTGCTTCACCGAGCCGCTCTTATTGCCACAAGACGAAAGGGGGGGAGGCGGGAGCAGTTTGCAAAAATATACTATGGCAAATCGCAGGCCACGGTACTGAGCGCGTGGGTTCGCAGAAGGGAGGCACATTTTGGCACATGACGCCACGGCGGGCCCTGCCCTGAAAGCCTGAAAGCTGAAATGGCTCTACCAGGAAAAATGAAGGAATAATAATATTAATAAAAAATATTCCTTCAACACACACACACACACACACACACACACAAGCGCGCGCGCGGCAGCGGAACTCTGGCACGACATTATGTAGATCCAACAAACGGTTTGATACGTAGTCACATTGTGGAGGGCCATGTTTATAGTAATCAGAGTGGCGTAGCAGGAGGGGAGGGGATGAAGGGTGGGGGCAGGAGAGGGTAGGGCAGGGGGGAGGGGAGGGGGAGGGGAGGGGAGCCCACCTGCGGGCCGCGCACATATGGCTGCACCGGAGGGAGGAAGGGTGGCCGCGTGTGGAGCGAGCCCTGTAGAGGTTTCCGCGCGCTGGTCTTTTCAAAAGGCGCAATTAGTCCTATGCATGTATTTATAGGCAGCGACGAGTCTGCGGGTGGTAGAGAGAGAGAGAGAGAGAGAGAGAGAGAGAGAGAGAGAGAGAGAGAGAGAGAGAGAGAGAGAGAGAGAGAGCGCTCTGCAACGGAGGGGAGGAAACAGGATTGGAAGCGGACGGAGAGGGGAAGGCAGGGAGTTCAGCCTTCGATAATGCTCGCATTGTCTTCACGCTGCAGCGAGCCTGCTAAAGGGGTAAGGCCGAGCGGGCAGGCAGGCGGCCGTACACGGCACAGGAGGAGGGGGAAGTGGGGAGGGGGGGGGGGCACTAGGTGAATGAGGGAGAAATAAATGCACTTCATGCTGCCAATGAAATCCGATCCGATACTAAATACTTTGGACACACACACACACACACTCACACACTCAGAGCGTTGTGATGTGTTTGACGAGTAGAGCAGGGCCAGTGGATATGTTGTTTGGAGACAAGCTTGCTGATGCCAGGCGACAGCAGCAGTGAAAAGGCCACGGCCAAGTAGTTTGAATATGGCAAACGACGCGTTTACGCACTGTAATCTTCATTAAAAGTGTTGAGCGCAAACATGGCTTACTTAGTTCAGTATCTAAACGTGATTAACACCTCAGAGGGGTATGTCAGTACGACAATTATTGCGATTGCAGTTTATATGCATTATCGCTGACGGACGTCGTCCGACGTCGTCGCGGAGTTGTGGCGAGGACAGGTATACGGTGCTGGCAGCGCGTAGAAGCTGGAGTGCGCACCGAAGCTGCCCGCCCCCGCCCCGCCCCGCCCCGCCCCGCCCCGCCCCGCCCCGCTCCACCACGAACGGCCGCCACTTTGATGCGCATCGGCCTTCATATAATCCATCCCCTCCCTGGCCCGCGCTCACTACGCACTCAGCCCACCCCCTTTTTCTCTGCGCGATGCGTTAAGCCCCTGCTGCCGCACGCCCCGCTGCTCCCCCCCAGCCCCCACACGCGGCACGCGGCTTTCAAAACAAAACAGCGTTAGCAAAAAAGCTCTCCCCGCCTCCACCCTGCTTCCCCCCTCTCTCTCATCCCTTTCCCCCATGCACGTACCATGTATCCGGCTGGTTTAGTGAGTGCAACCGTACGGATAATCAAAAATCAATATTAAAAATTCTCTGTTACAAACACACACACACTTTCGCACAAATATATATGTATATCTACCCTCTCTCTCCGAGACAAAATGCGCAACGCTTGCCAATTTTATTTTTTTCCCCATTCCGAACCGAACGGCGGGGAGCAGCATGATTAATCTATAAGCGTTGCGCAAAGCCTAATCTTGTTGGGATTCGGCCACGCACACAAAAAAATATCGAAGTCAAAGGGACAAAAATAAAAATAGAAGGGCATTTGTGGGGGAAAAGCAAACGTTGGCCGCGTGAAGTGGCGTGAAGCACGACATAGAATACACCAGCAGGTTGATGGCGAGGCACAGTGCTCACTCTGAGCGCTCAACTCAACCACCGCCTCCACCACCACCACCTCTCTTTCTCTCTCTTTCTCACCCCTCAACGAGAGTCACGCGTCGTTTGCGGCCGACGACTCTTCCTTTGTCATCAGCCGATGGCACTGTTTACGCCTCGACGACAAATCGAGATCGAAGGCTGAGGTGGCAGGGGAGTGAGGTGTCGGGGATGCTGGATGGGGGATAAAATGGCAGTGGCAAAGGAATTCTCAAGCCGGGAAAAAAAGAAAAAATGAGAATAAAAAGTTACGTAATATGAAATACCGGTTGCACTACTTTCTGCAATTGACCGCAAAATATAAAAGTATCAACATAAATACTCGGAATGGAAAGCAAGAAACGCTAATGTTAACTATCACTTTTTTTTTTGTTGGAATAGACGCAGGGCAGGAAGAAAACGGCAGCGAGGGTGGCCCCGCTCCACGCCGCTGACACGACTAAAGTCGGCGCGGCCGGGCGACACAGAAGTTGTTGCTAAGAGGCACCTCTGCGCTACTTTAAAACACGACACGCCCTGGCCAGCTATCCGCCCCCGACATTCGTCTTCTTCCTTCTCTGTCCGCTTTATCTCCCCACCCCATCTCTCTCTCTCTCTCTCTCTCTCTCTCTCTCTCTCTCTCTCTCTCCCCCCCCCCCCCCCTCGTCGCTCTGAGCGGCGCAGCCAACAGGAAGCGCCGTGCCGCGCAGAGGACAAGACTTTCGTAGTCAACTTCCTCGAAATGACTGACGCGCTCGACTGTGGCGACGTGGCACGGCGTGGCGGGGCGCGGGGCGGGGCGGGGCGGGGCCCAGCCTGGTGTGCAATCTCACCCCCACCTCCTGCTCCCCGAAACCTGCGAGGCCAGCGGGATGGGAAAACTTTATATCGCGTATAAAAACACACCGCGTTGATGAAACGTCGCACTTGTTTGCTTGTCAGGAGGAATATTCACGGAGCGGGCTGGGCCGGGGCCGCGCCGGGCAGCCGGTCTAGGAGCGCCGCGCGCGTGCTGCGGCCGCCTTCAAATAGAGGGGAGAGCTTTCTGCTTAAACGCAAAAGAAAGCGTGTCTGCTGAGCGGGCAAACTTTTAAATAGGGGGGGGGGGGGGGGGGGGGGGATGTAAGTTCATAAAGAAGTAAATATAATATCTAGCCGTGCTAGGAGGGGGTCGATCACCTCCGTGGGGACGGCGGCGCGGGGAGGGTGGGAGGGGTGATCAACTGCACCGTCGGGGCCTTATGAACAGCTGTCCCCTCCCAGGCGGCCCGGGGCGCCGGCGCCGGCAGCCGACACGGCGACAGGGAATTGGAGATTAATCCCGGAAGGGGCCCAGGCCCAGGCCCAACCCGGCGGCGCGGCAGCTGCCACTGCCGCCGACAAGCACTGCAGCTGCCATCACTGCTGCCAACAGCGGCGCGCTGCAAAAATAGATCCGCACCTCTCTCTCCCTCCCTCTCTCTTTACCTGGTTTGGTGCTGGTTGGCGCGCCTGCTCGGCAGCGGCGGCGGCGGCCCGTTGACATGCGGCTGCTGGTATTCGGTCTGGTACTCGTTGGCGTAGTCGCCGGCCGCATAGTCGGCCGCGTAGTCGCCGCCATAGTCGCCGGGCGTGTACTCGTTGCCGGTGGCGCGGCGCGCCGGGTACTCCTGCGAGTACTCGTGCGCGTACTCCTGCTGCAGCTGCTGCAGCTGCTGCTGCTGCCGGTAGGCGGTGGTGGGCAGGGCGTACTCGTGCATGGCGGGGCCCGCAGGGCTGTGGCGGCCGCCGCCCCGCCCCCCGCTGTCCGTCTTCCCCAGGGCGGCGAGCTCAGTGGCGCGCCCGCCGACTGGCCTCCTCCCGCTGGCTCATCGCGGTCCTCCCGGCGGAACCCCCGGTGGCCGTCCTCGGCATGGCGGGAGCGACCTGTGGGAGCAGCTCGTCAGTGGCGTCGTCCTCGCGCTCTTCCTCGCCGAGGCCGTGGAGGTGCTCCTCATCCAGTTCCACCCCGCGCTGGACGCGCCGTGCCTGTCTGCCGCCTCGCCGTATATCTTCGGGATGCCTTCCCTCCAAAAGATACTCGAGCTCGCTCGGGTTCGTGAGTTTTAAGCAGCAGTAGGGAGATTCCGCACACACTGATTTCGTCGCTCCTTCCTTGTTGCCCTCATAGGGCACGGCCATAAGGAGCAAAGGAGAGGGAACTACAGAACGGTGTTCGGAATCGCCTTGCAGGTGCTTGAGGCCAACGGCTTGGCTTCGCTGGGCCGAGCCTGGCCTGCTAGAGCGGGGCTGCAGCCAGGCCCAACCTCGCTGGTGGGCACTTAGCGCCCTGCGCCCCCTCCCCCACCACCATCCCCAAAGTGAACCCTCGCACTGCCGCGCGAAGCTGCACTCGACTCGGGCGAGGGCGGCGGGGCGTTCCCTCAAGCCCCTTAGGCCTCTCGTCCCACAAATCCCACGCATTTGGGGAGAAGCCTCTGCCTGCCTGCCTCCTTCTTCTCTTCCTCCTCCTCCTCCTCCTCCTCCTCCTCCCCCCCTCTCCATCCTCCAGCCATCTGCCGCTCATCCTCTCCGTCCCCGACTCCGGTACCTACGCGTCGCCTTCACTCAAATCTCTGCGGGCTGACAGGCCCTTGCTGGCTTTGGCTAGACCGCCGCCCTCCTCCTAGAGCGGAGCGCCAACCGGCCCCATCGTGGCTCCAGCGCGGCTCCAGCGCGGCTCCAGCGCGGCTCCAGCGCGGCTCCAGCGCGGCTCCAGCGCGGCTCCAGCGCGGCTCCAGCGCGGCTCCAGCGCGGCTCCAGCGCGGCTCCAGCCGGCTCCAGCCAGCCTCTGGAGCCGCAACCGGTGTCCTGCTCGGCCAGCATGAAACTATTATAGAGTCCTAGATCTGCGAGGGAAGCGCAGGGTGTGTCGCACTCGTCCCTCATCTTAGAGCGAACCTCCCTCACTCCTCAAAGCTCGACAGTTCGGATTCGGAGGACGAAGGCACCAAGGGCTTTCCGAGCACAACTTCAGCTGTCGTCGGGCAGCACTATCTTGGAACGCAGTAGTAGAACTCAGTAAAAAACGGTTCTTTGGCGTTCAAAAGGACCACAGGACCGCACCGCGATTCAAGGACGGCCGCATTTAATCTTCCTACCCCTGTACTTGAATCGGTCCGACGGTCCTTGGACACCAAGAAACCGTTTTCACGGTAAAGATGATATGTACTCTTTTTTCGAGGTTTAGTGAATTCTACGGGACATTTTAGGTCCCTGGATTATTCTATAGACAGCCCTAAGAAGCACGGGCATAACTCATCGTTCAAGCTGCCTTCGCAAAAACCTAATCCAGCCAGGCGGCCACCGCGGCCGACAGAACGGCCCGGCCCGGCCTGCCACCTCCGCTCCTCTCCAGCGATAAGGCATCGCACGGCAAACAATCTGCCTTCGCTTCCATCCGGCGGAGCTCATAAGCCGCTGTAGAAGAAAGGGCTGCTTGTAATTCCCCATTTTTTTTTCTTTCTTTTTCATTTCAGTGAGCGCGCGCTCCGCGACGGACGAATGGGCCTGGCGGACCGACCGGCGGGTAGCATGAGAGACGAGAGAGAACAGGGTGGGGGCGGGTGGTGAAAAGACTGAAACATTGAGCGCGTTTGCGATTCAAAATTCAAATAGCGGAATGAGAGTGTCCATTATTCACCAGCGAGCCAGCCAGCAGGCAGGAAGGCAGCGGGGACCCCTTCACTCACGGTCTCTCTCTCTCTCTCTCTCTCTCTCTCTCTCTCTCTCTCTCTCTCTCTCTCTCTCATTCGCGCGCGTACGGGACCTGCCGCACGTCGACAGCCCCTTGCTCCTCTTTCAAACCGCACGAGCGGCGGTTGGGTCTCAACGTGCTCGCACGCTGCCTGCCTTCACCGGCCCGCCCCCGGCCCGCCCCCGGCCCGCCCCCGGCCCGCCCCCGGCCCGCCCCCGGCCCGCCCCCGGCCCGCCCCCGGCCCGCCCCCGGCCCGCCCCCGGCCCGCCCCCGGCCCGCCCCCGGCCCGCCCCCGGCCCGCCCCCGGCCCGCCCCCGGCCCGCCCCCGGCCCGCCCCCGGCCCGCCCCCGGCCCGCCCCCGGCCCGCCCCCGGCCCGCCCCCGGCCCGCCCCCGGCCCGCCCCCGGCCCGCCCCCGGCCCGCCCCCGGCCCGCCCCCGGCCCGCCCCCGGCCCGCCCCCGGCCCGCCCCCGGCCCGCCCCCGGCCCGCCCCCGGCCCGCCCCCGGCCCGCCCCCGGCCCGCCCCCGGCCCGCCCCTGGCAGCGGCACCCACCCGACCCATGGAGAATAGCTGGTGGAGAGGCATGGGCGCTCGAGCGGGCCGCGCTCGGTGACCAAAGAGAAAGAGAGATTCTTTCACGGTTGGTTATGACGCATACAGATTGATTTAGAAGTTTGAGAACTTTAACTCGTACGTCAAGGGCACTAGAAGAACACAATCCCTCCAATGCGGATGTCATAAAGTTACGAATCAACTCTGGGAAAAATTCTTTCACGAATTAATTGTAAAACTAATTCTACATAACTCGTAAATTAATTAATGACGTGTAAAACTTCCCTCACTCCCAAACTTGCTTGTATCAGGCAAATTCCTTCCAGAATTAATTATTTTAAATAAACAAAGACGATTGTTAAAACCATGTGAAATATTTTGAAGACCCATCAATCAAATAAATAATTCGTACCACAGAACGAATCATGCATTTAATTATGAATCACTCATGATTCAAAATGTGGTAATTTTATGAAATATTGGTTTCTGTTGCCAGCTCATTTTCTTAAATTTCTATGAATGGCTTGTAGAATAGGGAATCATACAAGTCGTAGTTTGTTGTAAATTCAAGGAAAGAAAAAATAACTTTTATGCGCTGTTTTATACGAGCTGATGGTGTCATAGTTTGTCGTAATTTTACGACAACTGTTTAGAGTGTTTGTTTCTAAGTAATGGATAAGCTCTCTGTGCCATCACGAAAAGGGTCGCGGCACCGACAGATGCCTCTCCAGCACTCTGTCCTCCTTCATGCCCGACCCCGACATGCACACGATGTCTCTCCCTCCAGCACGAGTGCTGTGATTGCGTGTGCCCTTTAGCCGTATTGTCTTTAAGTCCACGTCCAAAACAAAGTAAACACAAAAGTATACACATCCGCGTCATTATATTTATATTACTTCAGCGCCATAGGTTTTTTTTCCCTAGTGCCGCAGGCAGCACAAACTTTTAGGCCTCTCCTCTCTCCCTTCCATCTTGTCTTGTCCTGTCCTCTCTCTCTTCTTTTTCTACTTTCTTTCTTCCCCATGCGCCCAGCATCCTTTCAGCTTCCAGGCCACGCTTTTCAAGGCCCCCTTCCCCTCCCCCCCCCCCCTTCTACGTCTGCTGACCCTTTCACCCTAATGTGCCTCTGCCGTGCCCTGCTCTCTGCTACGAGGGGAGGAGGGGGCGAGTAAAGTATGCATGCAGCCAACCACCCCCGCCCCGCCCCGCCCCGCCCCGCCCCGCCCCGCCCCGCCCCGCCCCGCCCCGCCCCGCCCCGCCCCGCCCCAGCACGACGCGGCATTAGGTCGGACCTTCCCTGCCGGGCCTGCAGGGGACCGGGCCAGCCAGGTAAGACTACGGGGTCCGGGCCGGGGCGGGGCGGGGCGGGGCGGGGCGGGTTGGGCAGCCGAACAGCTCCGGGACGACCCTTCCCTGGGGCCCTGTAAGAGTATGTCGGCAAGCGCCACCTGTCCTGCCCCACCCCTGGGCCGTCCACGATGGGGTGAGTTTGGGTGGGGCGGGTTGGGGCGAGGTGGGCGGGGTGGGGATGGGTTGCGGTGCTGTCGGGAGCGCGTCCCGCTGTATTGACATCGGCTAAGCAAGCGAGTGCCGCCGCTAATGAAGACCAGCGAGCTCCGTGTACACGGCTACTCTGCTGCGCGGCACAGTGGCCGAGGCCTCGTGACCTGCTGTAGAGGGGAAAAAAGGTCATTGTTCTCTCAAAACGAGAGAACGTTCTGCTCGAGAACGCATGTATCATATGTACATGCGTGCGCCCGCTTCCAGTTCATAGGCAGCGAACAAAACGCTTTATACACACTGTGGAGGTTTGGTATCAAATCAAGTGCTGCAATGCGAGTGGGTACTGTTCAGTAGTGTGGTACAGTTCTTGGGAATATGCAGGCCACACAATGGCGCAAGTCCCACTGCCGCCCCGCGCAGCCAGCCAACAGCCCCGCCCCGCCCCGCCCCGCCCCGCCCCGCCCCGCCCCGCCCCTCGCAGCCAACAGCCCCTCCCAAAGTTTAGCTGACCTAAGAAGGGCATTAAGGCTCAGCCCGCGGAGGAGCCAGTTGGCAGCGCCGTTTGCGGTGGCGAGGGCGGTGCTGGGCGGTGCTGAGCGGTGCTGGGCGGAGCGGAGCGGGGCGGAGCGGGGCGGAGCGGGGCGGGGCGGAGCGGGGCGGAGCGGGGCGGAGCGGGGCGGAGCGGGGCAAAGCGGGGTGGAGCGGGACGGAGCGGGGCGGAGCGGGGCAAAGCGGGGTGGAGCGGGACGGAGCGGGGCGGAGCGGGGCGGAGCGGGGCGGAGCGGGGCGGAGCGGGGCGGAGGAAGTGGGGCGCAACTCGACTGCTCCACCCGGGCTACACCGGCTCCGTGCTGCGCTAGGCTGAGCCGCGCCGCGAGCAGCGCGCCAGGTTCGCGATTTACCGCCTGGCAGCCTGTAAAATCATCAGAGCGGGCGGGAGGAGGCCTGGGTCTGAGGCTGCACGCCGCGGCGGGGAGAGCGGACGCGGGCGGGCGAGGAGAGGAAACGCGGCTGAATGTGAACATCGGCGCGGCCTTGAGGAGGGCGAGCAGCGCGAGCAGCAATGGGAGTGTGAGCGGGGCGGAGCGGGGCGTGCGGCTACGCAATCTGGAGTGAAGAAAAAATCCTGGACGTTCCCCATGGGAAAATGACGATCCTGTTTCTTTATCCACGTGCACTCTCAGCCCACTTACGTACATTTTGTAAGTAACCACTAAAAATTTTGTGCAGCTGTAATACTTAGGAAATTACTAAGTAATAAGCACAATTTCTTAGTTATTTGTTTAGCAATTACCAATAATATTAACTATTTAATTACTTTAAAAAAAAAATGTTCGTAAAATACTTAAGAATTTGTAAGGAATACTTAGAAACTACTAAATATTTTCCAAAGTTTAAAATTTTTAGTCGTCTTCGAAAGAAAAAGTCATTAGTGGGCTGAGAGTGTGGATGGAACGTCGCATCCACGTGAATCTAAGAAATTTACGTGTACTCCAGGTGATATCCACGTATTCACGTAGATTCAAACGAAGAATCTACGTAGCATTTCCCTTGGAGATTGCCCTTACTTTTTCCTTTAAAAAACAAAAATAGTTTTTCCCTCACATGAATGCAAGGGTTTAGGAGGTAGAAAATTGCGATAAAGCGTGCATGAAAAGGGAAAGGGGATAGGGAGGCGGTGGAAAGCGGCCGGGTGGCTAGACAAGATGTGACAAGGTGTTGAGATAAGATGGCAAAGAAACGATTCACTCCACGTGGCGCAAATAATCGGCAAAAGCAGACAATTAAAAATAAAAATCCTTTACAATAAGCAAGTTTTTCTAAGGTTTCCCTGACTTCTCTGAAAACATTTTTTCCTTGACAGGTACCTGACTTCCCTAAGACTAGTGGCTACCCTAAGGAGGAGGGGCAGGTAGTAATGCAGGTCGAGGGGTGAGCAGGAGCAGCTCGCGAGGTGTAGCGGGGGAACCAGTGAAGGTGACGTCGGAGAGAGGACTAAGTAGAGAGCGAAAGACAGAGAACGGGGGAGAGAGAGCGAATGAGAAAGAGTGGGGGGGGGGGGCAGGCTAGGTAAGGGTAAGGCGGGGGGAGAGAAGGGGAGTGTAGGGCACCGCACTCCTCCCCGTCCCCTCTGCTGAGAGGTACAGGAACGTGTGTGTCGCTTTATTGCCAAATTTCCGTACCGCGTTGCGTTTTACGTGCCGCAGAGCGCGGTAAGGGGGAGAGAGAGGGTGCGGGAGGGTATTGAGGGGAGTAAGGGAGAAAGGGAGAGAGGGAAAGAGGGAAAGAGGGAGAGGTTGGACCCGACCAGGCGAGACCCCCTGCAGGAGGCGGTGAAGGGCGTGCGCACAACCACTGGGGCGTTAGTGTTTTCCGCGTACGTAGCCGCACACGCGCCGTGTAAAAAGAGGAGTTGGCGGAATATGAAATAAAAATAAAAAGACTGACTGGGAGGGAGAGAGAAATCTTCTTTATGTCTCTAACGGAACACGTTCGCAGGAATTTCCATCGCACAGTCACGCCGGATCAAGTAGTTTAGAGAGGGTGGGGAAAGAAGTGCCGAGGGCAGGGCAGGGCAGGGCAGGGTATGGGTAAGGGTAAGGGTAAGGGTAAGGGTAAGGGTAAGGGTAAGGGTAAGGGTAAGGGTAAAGGTAAGGGTAAGGGTAAGGGCAGGAGGGCAGGGGCGTGGCGAGACTTTTAGTCTTGAACTGTTTTTTTTTTCTTCTGCCCTCTCCCCGACTGCGTCCCCGGCTCTCCTGCACACACTCGCACGCATAATGCGGCGATATGTCCCTTCGCTCGGACGAAGATGAATACCCGTACGATGTAGCCCCCTCCCCCTCCCTCCCTGCTCCATCCACTCCCTTCCCGCGCGCCTTGCGCCTTCTCCCCCTCGGATCGTGTCTTCACTGCAAACGACCTGCGCCACCGCCTTCTCGTGCCCCCGCCCCCTTTCCAGCCCCTCTCGACGTGTATCGATTACGCATTAGAACGCGAGCTGCCCGCCCCGCTGCGCCTCGGTGATGCCGGCATGGAGATACATACGCCGCGAGCCAGCGAGCGACTGACTCCCCACCCAGCGGCAGGGGCGGTTTTAAGTCCGGATGGCGGGAGGGCCGATGTGCTGGTTGCCTACGTACAGGGAGTTTGCAGCTCATATTGCCTACATTTCAGGCTGCCTTTGGAACGCGACGGCACTGGAAAAACTAATGTGACATGAGTCACACCAATTGATGTGACCAGTTTATGTCACATTTCAAAACGTTACCAAATTCTCGGTCACGTTTGGTAATGTGACATCCGGTGCCACGTGTTATGTCTGCCTATAGAAATAACATGGAGGATGTCACATTACAAACGTTACCAAAAATATGGTAACATTACATGATGTTACCTAAACTGGTCACATGTGCACATGTGTCACATTAGTTTTTCCAGTGGGGAGGGGAAGGGGGCAATCACCCCCACTGCCCCTTCCCCTCCCCCGAAAACCGCCTTTGCCGAGCAGAGCATGGAGAGTGGCAGCAAGCGTAACGCGCGCGGACTTGAAGTCCGCCGGACTTCTGTCGAAATCTACCACACGTGCATCGAGTTGAAATGAAAAGTAGGCAATCAGGAGCGCAAGCACAGTACAGTTCAGAGGACTGAGACTGCGCCTGTTCAGCAAGTAGCATGCTCGCACCCGTAGTCTAGTAGGCGGGCGTATATTTACTCTTCTGTCTTTGGGCTACTGATTGCACTTTCTGGAGATACCAAGTCGTGTGCCTCCTACGCAAACTCCACGGCGAGCCCTCGAGCAGTCCGCGCATTGGGAGAGGCTACTACACGCCCACAGCCTACTACACAACAGTTCTCAAGTCGAGAGAAAGGCCGACAGCAGACTGATAGACAGGTCTCTCTCCCACCCACACACACCATCACACTTGCTGGATCCGCACCTGCCAGCAATACAACTTCCACATCACGCCACAGAGCCCCGCGCGGCAGTGTCGCGGCCAGCCAGCAGTTCCCACGGCGTGCGAGCAAGAGAGAGTGTTGAGTGGAAAGAGCGAGAGTGCGTGAGAGAGAAGGGCGAAAGCAAGGGGCAGAGCAGAAGGGGGTGAAGAAGCAAAGAGGAGGGGTAGTGGGAGAGCAAAACTTTAGTCATTCTGAAGAACTGCTGTGAAAGTTGGTAGAGGTGTGAGAATCACGACACGACGGAGCTCACCTCCCCGCCCTCCAGCCTCACTCCCCCCCCCCCCGCTCTCTCTTTCCCCACCCCCGCAGAAGGTCGGCCCCTCCACGCTCCCGACGGCGTAGACGTGCATATCGAAGCCATGAATTTTTAACCCCTCCCTGCTTCCAGCCGGCCGTCTGGCCGTCCTTCAAAGCCACTGGGTCAAAGGCGATGGACTATAGTCAAAGAAATTTTAAAAAAAGAAGTAAAAAGGGAAAAAATAGAAACACTCGACCACTTGTCCGTCCCATCCCACATCAGCACGCATCAATAATTTTCACTGCCTCTGTCAGTACTGTGTTGCAACCGAGAGATCAACTACTCTGATAATCTTCTGTACACTTTGTCCGATAATTACTGGTTACCACATCCCCAAAATTCTCCTTTTGGTAGTTTTCACTGCTGTTCTGGCATTTCTCTCATTAAAGAGTGCAAAAAAATCACAAAAATTTCAAAGGTTCTTCGACAATTTTTGGAAATCGACCATCTTGTGTGCGCTCACGTTCCTGAACCGAGTGACGGACCCCTCGGTTGCAACCAGATTACTATTATTTCACCGCACTTTTTCAGGTGAATGATGTATTTTTCTATGAACTGCGAGAAAATATAGTGTATGTGAGTCGCGGTTGGGTGGCGCGCCATGGCGGCCGCCGGGCGGAGGGCGCCCTACTATACCTCACCCGACCGCGAGGTGTCGACGTCCCGGAACGCCCCCGCCCGCCGGCAGACGGAGAATAATTTGTTTCAAAATTTCATCGCGATAAGCCAGTCCAGTCAGCCAGGCAGGCAGCCAGCCAGTCCGCGCGAGCGAGTAGGGCGGGTGGCCTCCCTCACGCGAGCGCCAGGCGCAAGCTCTCTCATCCCCCCCCTTCTCTCTCTCTCTCTCTCTCTCTCTCTCTCTCTCGCTCGCTCTCTCTCTCTCTCTCGGGGCTTTGCGCTGCACACAGTGCATTGCATCGCATTGCAATGCGTTGCATTTCACTGCGGATCGGATAAGAGAGCGGCGGGGCGGGGTGGGGCGGGGCGGGGCGGGGCGGGGCGGGGCGGGGCGGGGCGGGACACGGGCACAGCACAGAGATTCCATCAAATTAATTAAATCCGAACGGAGCGCGGAGGCCTATACCCCTCCTGCTTCTGCTGGCTATGCTGCTGCATTCATTCACGCTCAGTGAGAGGGTACGTGTGTATGAGTGAGAGCAGAGGGGAGAGAGAGAGAAAATAGCTATAGGCCGTTTGCATGGGTGCCGCGTGGAGAGCAGGCAGGCAGGGCTGGACATGGGATCAAAGGGAGAGAGGGTGTGGGTCACTGCTATGCTTCAGCCGAGGCGGCCGAGCCCTGGGGCGGACGACCCCTCGCACTACGGAAAACAGAGAGAGAGAGAGAGAGAGAGAGAGAGAGAGAGAGAGAGAGAGAGAGAGAGAGAGAGAGAGAGAGAGAGAGAGAGAGAGAGAGAGAGAGAGAGAGTGAGTGAGTGTGTGAGAGAGAGAGCAGGAGTTTGGGAGGGAACGAGGAAAAAAGTGGAAGCGGCAGCAGCAGTGGCCTAAGAGGCTTTTCAGTTCAATAATAAAATTATAGAACAAAGTATTATCAGTCTGGCCGGCGGGACGCGCGACGCAGCGGCGGTACTTTCCAAAAGTAAATGAAGGGAGAGAGATAAAAGTTTGGGTTCCAAGTTGGCGCGGAAGATCAATTATTTGGCCGGTGCGTGCGACGCATATCAAAACGCGATAGAAGCGCATTAACGTTATTTCACCTTCCCTGCCGCCCTGCGGCCCGGCCCGGCTCGCCGGGGTCTTACCAACTTCTTAGTCACCCCCAGGCACGCTCTCCCCTCTCCTGCTCCGAACTCTCCTCTTCCTCTCTCTCTCTACAACAACACAGCGGTCTGCTCACTTGGAAAAGTCACCGCCATCCTCCCCTCGCTCTCCCAAAGCACTCGATCTAACATCAATTACAACGGGCGGTGGCGGCCTGGCTATAAGTCACAACAGGCCAGACACTAACTGTAAAATGTGAGGAGAGAGAGAGAGAGAGAGAGAGGGGGGAGGAAGCGACGGTCTAATCACTATAAGGGCCAACTTTCTCCAAATAAAGAGCAAGTAATTGTCGTCAGCGCGCTGCAGATAGCGGTGCTATCCCCCGACCCGGGCTGGGCCGAGCCGTCCAGTTAACGACTCTAATTGCCGTGAGCGCCGCCCTGCGGACGGCCGAGGAACCAGCGGGCCGTGACGCGCCTCGCACCCCGCGCAGGAGCCGGACCTCTCCCACATGACATATGGGGAACTGTATAGGGAGCAGATGCCCGGGATAAAAATAATAAGGAACCGAGATAGCGGCCATCAAAAAACCGGCCTACCGGCTGGTAGGAAGGCAGTCGGCTGATTTTGAATATGACTATGAATGGTAATTGTCACGGGAATGAGATGCGTAGAAACAGAACGGACACTT